>JAECUM010024457.1:0-46493 GCA_016617855.1 Megalonaias nervosa
GAAATCAAAGGTTTCATAGAAGTAATCTCAGACTACACGCAGGAAGGAAAGATGAAACACGAATGATGGAAATAGGCGATGAGGATGTTTCCTGTCCAGAAGAACAACCTAACTAGTTTTAGACCACAAGTGAACAAGAAGGCAAAAATACATTCATTATGTCAATTTGGCCAGGACAAGACGAACATTTAGTCTGCTGTTTTCCTTGTGATTTGGCTCCAGAAATCACATGCATAGCAAAAGAACATTCTGATGAATGTCAGATCATAGTAACACTACGACTAACGTTTGATGATGAGTTCAGAACTTGGAAAGTATCTGAATGAGGCACCAACCCTCAGAAGGGAATAAAAGTTGAAAAAGTGGTGTTAAGTCTTGTGTGTTCATTCCATACTATTTTTGAAAAAGTGGCTGACTTGTTGGAGACAAGACGCATCAATGCTCTTTTGCATCAGAGTACGGAGACTATCCATTCATCGACTTGCTTCACAGATGTTTTTCAAGGAAAACGTCAGGTGTGAACTGACGACTCATCATTAATTGTGAAAACAAAAGAAGAAAGAGAATAGATACCTGGGAACATCATTACCTTTTGACTCAAAGTTCGTATACAGCTTTTTAGAATCATGTGGTGTGTGTTATAGATGAACTTCCTCTTCGAAAACTAAACCTAAATATGTTCCAGCCTATGTCATCACCACACATGACAGCCATCGTCCCGGAACCCAATGGGTAGCCAACTACTTTCCCAACGACTACAGTAGGCATTGTCTTTATCCTTATGGATTACCTTCACTGAAAGAGGAAATCAAAAACTTTACGAGAACAAATGATGTGTCAACAAAATTTAATAACGTGAGATTATAAGTAACAGATTTCATTATGTGTGGACAATAATGTATTTTCTTCATCAACGCATTCTTGTATTTCCCTGAGAAAATTGACTGACTTATTTTCACAGTGAGTACTCTAGAAACGATTAGAAAGTAGAGAGGTTATTTTGAGAACATTAGTTCAAAGAAGTAGCGTGCATCAATTGCAAAAGGACAATGGAGGTTTAGTCTGACCTGACAACATTGACAACCTTGCAATACCTTCATGTTTAAAAATTTGGCATTTGTAAATAAAGAGGAAACTTCCTTTTCGAAGCTTTTCTTCCCTTAGAATCTGTTCAAAGTTTCACCGCCAGTTACGAGTGGCTTCTCGAAGTTACCCTATTTGCTCAGAAATCATCCCAGGAGAAACTAACTTTCTGCTTACGAGTTACGAAGTTATAATTCGGATCTAAACTGTAGTCGATCTCAATTCCGACTGGATGTCGCTGTGACCCGATCCGATCAACTTAGCGGACAATGTCCTTTCACTGTCTGTCCACGTGGGGGCGAATGAAAACACGCCCCGTTCACTCCGCGGGCTTCCTTTGATCCTAACCTAACTTCTTAACCTCTAACCTCTATCCTCCTTCTCCACAGATTATACTTCAGTTGGCGTTGCGTATTAAATAGTGTGTTGATTTGCAAAAATTGTTGTTTTCTTGTTTATTTGTTGACAATAAACTGTGTTGACACACTCTTTTTCCTTTCCATAAAAAGTCTGGGGCTTTTAAACCTGCACAAAAGAAGTTTTGGATAGTACGTATGGGATGTCGGATAGTAATTAAAAAGTGGGTGTTGAACAGTAATTAAAAAGTGTCTTTTGTATATTATTTCAAACAGTGTGTGTGGGATAGTATGTTTGTGTGATTTCATCCCCCTTCTCTTTTACATCCTACCTATTTCGTTGAAGAGTAGGTGTCACTAAATACAGCGTGATGATGCTATATTGTTGGGTGTGGGATAGTAGATAACTGGGTGTTGGTCATATCACACGACGTGTTGGATATTATGTACGTGGTCTTGGTAACTATACACGGCATTCTGATGGTATAATGCTGTCTCGGGGATAGTAGATGACTATTGTTAGCCACTATACACGGCATATTGGATAATTTGTCTTGGATATTGGTCACTACTCACGTCAAGCTGACGATATAATTTGGGGTGTTAAGTAGTAGTTGACTGTGTGCCTGTCACTCTACATGACACGTTGGATAGTATGTTTTCGGTATTGGTCACAACACATGGCGCGTTGATGGTATAATGTGGGATGTAATAACTACTCCCGAAACGCTAATTTTAAAAGGTCAAACTGGTACTAAATGTGCAAAATTCACTTAAATGACCCATATTAGCATCTCTACCAAAGATTTTAGTAATCATTCTATGAATTTATTTTTAACAAAATTTATAAGTTCAAGAATGTCTCAAACAGCTGATAAAAAATACGTTCGATAGATAATTACTGTACAAAATATAACCACTTCATCTACGTATGTTGCGCATGGATGTATTGAGGGGGATGCGATTAAGAGGGGATTAGGCCAGACGTGAAACAGCACTGAAAGCGGGGAAAGGGAGAAAAACAAATCAGAAACATCATGACTGATCTCTAACAGATGTTATAATCTTCTCTCACACTGCACGACTAGAATGCCAACAGACTATAATATCATTATGAGAAGGATACCTCCACTGTGAGGATTCGTTGTGGGGGATTGGGGTCGGGTGATTCCAATATTATTATTAAACTATTGTAGAAGTCCCACCCAGGCTCGATTTTGGTTGGAAGTTAAATTAGTGAAAGATCAATGTACAGCTCCGAACCCCCAGTCAGCAATGCCGACGATTAAATGGTTAAATATACAAAAAAGGTGAAATTTAATGAATAACAAAATTTAATAACAATTCAATAGTCAAATGATTCAAAATTCCCAAGTACACTCCTTCCGCTCGACTCTTTAATAGCCTATTGCATCACTTGATTAGTGTTAGTTAGATTTCCACCTGTCTTTGTATTCTACTCATCCGTGTATTCTTCTCTCCTATTTCTCCACAATTCCTTCTCTCTTCCTTTCCGACTTTCTCCAAATTCCTTCTCCTCCTCATCCTCGACTTCTCTATACTCCTTCTCCTCTTCCTCGACTTCACTATACTCCTTCTCCTCCTCCTCGACTTCCTCCTCCAGACTCCTTTTCCTCCTCTTCCACCTTTTATCCATCTTCTCTCCACCGACTAGACTTTTGTCGACTCCGACTGTTCTTCTAGTCTCACTTCCGTCTCCCCTCTTGGAGACTCGGGACTCAACTGAACCGGAAGTTCTGTTACCTAAAAAGCTTCCTTTTCGAAGCTTTTCTTCCCTTAGAATCTGTTCTAAGTTTCACCGCCAATTACGAGTGGCTTCTTGGAGTTACCCTATTTGCTCAGAAATCATCCCAGGAGAAACTAACTTTCTGCTTAACAAGTTACGAAGTTACAATTCGGATCTAAATTGTAGTCACACCCTCGATCTCAGTTCCGATTGGATGTCGCTGTGACCCGATCCAATCAACTTAGCGGACAATGTCCTTTCGCTGTCTGTCCACTTGGGGACGAACACGCCCCGTTCACTCCGCGGGCTTCCTTTGATCCTAACCTAACCTCTTAACACCTAGGTGTGAATATTACAAGCCTTTGTCAAATCACACGGAGGATCGCCTACGCCAACTCCAATTTTTGGCGGGTCACGGTAACATTGCATAAGAGATTAACACTAGCCTGTGGCAATCTTTAGACATCAAACACATGGTCGCAGCAATATTCTATTTTATACATGACTTAATACCTGGGCTTAGCTAACGTGAGACATTGAAAATGCATATCTACCCATCGTATAAATAAATATATGACCTTAATACGAATAAGCATCTTCCTTTTCATGGAAACCTTTAAAATGATATTACTAAAATAAAAATGAAGTTTTTCCTCCTCAGATAGAAGGCTAAAAAATCATTCAAACGAACATTACCGGTCCAGATAACTGATTGAGAAAATTATTATGTGCAACCAATAGGTTGCAGAAAAGTGTCATATTCAAATGATAGGTGTAAGAAATGCATTGTTTAAGTAAAACGTGGACGAAATTACTCTATTTAAATAAAAGGTGGCAATCGAATATGATTCTTCATATCCATCGATGTAGGATAGGAAAATTCCTCCCTATGGTCAGAATTTTGTGTCCGACACGCATCATTGCTAAGTTTCTGATTCCGAAGGTGAAATGTTTCTTGTCAGACACTGATCCATAATGAAGGATTTTTTCCCCTCATTCATAAATAAACACTTCGGATAGATGTCAACATGGAATACCAATGAAAGTTTGAAAAGAAAAGATCTAGTGGCAATTTTTTCACATAAGAGTGTAAAAAACATACTTATATTCACAAGAGAGATATGATGTAAAAGAAAGATGATTTAGAAGTGAAACGTAAAAAATACAGGGGTAGGAGTGCTCACACACGCACAAAAACATGCTGTCATACGCAAGGGTAGGAATGCTTAGACATACACACTCGTACGCAAGGGTAGGAGTGTTTAGACATACACACAAACATGCTGTCGTACGCAAGGGTAGGAATGCTTAGACATACACACAAACATGCTGTCGTACGCAAGGGTAGGAATGCTTAGACATACACACAAACATGCTGTCATACGCAAGGGTAGGAATGCTTAGATATACACACAAACATGCTGTCGTACGCAAGGGTAGGAATGCTTAGACATACACACAAACAAGCTGTCATACGCAAGGGTAGGAATGCTTAGATATACACACAAACATGCTGTCGTACGCAAGGGTAGGAATGCTTAGACATACACACAAACATGCTGTCGTACGCAAGGGTAGGAGTGCTTAGACATACACAAACATGCCGTCGTACGCAAGGGTTAGAGTGCTTAGACATACACACAAACATGTTATCACACGCAAGGGCAGGTGTGTTTAGATATACACACAAACCTGCTATCATACGCAAGGGTAAGAGTGCTTAGACATACACAAACCTAATAATATACTTTACAAACAAATGGTGTTCTAAGTTTAAATTGTGTAAGACATGCACAATCATATGCAAACAACGAAAGACAGAGATTGGCAATCATTGAATAGTATCTCATGTTTAAGTAAACTGGTTGGCCAAGCAAAGGCCTTTAGGCATGTTAACCAAAAATAGTTCACACATACAACAACTCCTAGACTGACCCTTGCAGCATACAACAAAGTATATATCCTTGGCACCATTCGAGTGGCTCCAACGATGTTTTCGGTTTCTTCAACATCCCAAGCAAATAGCCTTTCATGGACTATTTCCCTTCTCGCATTGAAAAGTTCTTTCTTCCTCCCTTTTTTCTGCGTCCCCCGCTCCTTTGCCTCCTCTGCATAAGCGTTCTAACTTTGGCCGCCTCATAATGCATTACTTCGAGAACGATTTCTTTCCCTGGTCGCAAAGAGATCTAATTTCTCTCGATATGTCTCTAATCATGCCTGGTCCAAGAAGTTCTCTGTTCTCGCGAGCAAGTCTATAGCCTCATGTACTTTGCCTCTTTGGCAGTGCAGTCAGGTAACTATTCTTAGTCGTTCAAGATTTGACGAAGAATGACATGACTGTCTGTATGTCTGTTAAATTAACGTCGTGTTCGACAATTCCGTCAAATCTGTCACGAACGATGAGCTACTGCTTGCAAAGCAAGCTACTTAGTTTCTCGTCGGGTGGTATTGCCAATTTTGCGTTAGCCATATTTGTAATTAGATTCGCGCTACATAGTTACAAAAACTTTTCCTAAGGGATACAATTTAGAATTTTATGAACAAAGTGTACCCTATAGTTCCGAAACAACATTGGTAAATTATTAGGTCTTTATGATCTATTAAAGTTCTGAGGACTAATTGGATAAATGTAGAGTGTTACTTTTGAACGGTGAGGAAATGGTTCAAATGTTTGAGTAGAGATTATATTCGAAATGGGTTTTTCTAGCCAAAGTTAAATCACTTCCGGCATTCTGGAGTAATTCTATTAGCCATTGGAAGGGAGGTTACTTAGTCACGATCCTACAACAGATGAGATGCGGAACGTAGCTTCGTCTTTATCGTTCTCTAGGAGAGTACAGGTCGATAAGGTCGGCCACTATCCAGCTGGATTGAAACTGTTGATATCCTATGGTTTGTTTCTGTAGGCGGTGTTGTTCATTCAGAATCCTTCCAGCTAGTACAGCAAGGGGAAGTGGACAATCAGTGAATTTCTCCACCGTTTCCTTTATACTGGCTATGACTTTTCTTATCCTTTGTTTTGTAGGCCTGAGACGTCCTTCTGGAAGATTAGTCTTCTTACTGCCAATGAAGATTTCTGAGTCTTCAGTGAATGTTCTGGCTGATATTGGTTCCTTCCGTAGATCATCTATGTCCATTTTTCTATTGATTGCTCGCTATTGTAGTAACTAAACTGGTTTAACCACGGTTTTATGGTCCTTTCATACTCCAGCTTCTTAGTCACTGGCCGTTTTGAATTCCGGGTTTTCACTCATACTTGGTCACTTTGCAGGTGGAATAGGGGATATTGTAGTTTGTTTTCTAGGTGAACTGGTTTGAGTAGGTCAAGATCTCATTGTCGAAGGAGTTTATGGTGGTGGAGTTCTTTGAGAGGCCCTTACGTCAAATTGGTTCCCTATAGATTGGGCTCCCAGGCGGCTGTCTATGTATCTTGCTCCCACTGGCCGGCTTTCTCCCTCCCGTTCTCTGCTGTCTTAGGGGACTACTTCGTACCTCTCTTTCATTGTTATTTTCCCAGATCAGAGGCTCCATCCCGTTGCTACCGTCTCTCCAAGATCTTTCAGCCCACTCAGGGCTGTGGCGGGAAATATTTCCATCGCTAACGTCATGTCTTCTTATTACCGTATTGCTGGTTGCTATACTCGATGTGGACTATGACATTAGACACATGGACGTGAAGGAAAATACCCCTCAAGTGGATACGAGAACTTTAAGAAAAACATCCCTAAGTATATTGTACAGAAAAGTTTGAATATTGGTCCGTATGAGTGATGAGAACCAAAATGATACTATCAAACATTGTCAGTGAGGAAACGGAAATACAGGGTCAAAGATATTAGTTGGAAAGACCAATGATTCATTTTCATACAACTCTATCAGCAATTACACTGAAATACTATCACACACAATTACAGGAGTACTCACACACTATACCCACAAAAATACTGTTAGAATAGAGGTTTAAGTTTTAGTTGTAAAATACATTTAAAAAATGCACAAACATTAGGTACAATATTTTGGGGCCATGATTTGATAGTATCTCTCTTCTAAAAGACCTGAGTCGCTTAGAAAACGGCTGTTGGCCTTTTTCCATCTATCTTCCTTCTTTTTGTATTTGCAGTTTCATTCGCATCCTTCTTTTTTAGATTTGCATTTGCGGTTGCATTGCCGCTCATCCCTTTTTGTCATCTTATTTTGAATTTCTCTTTCTTATTCTTATTTCTGAATTTGCATTTGAATTTCTTTTTCCTCTTTCTGATTTTGGATTCCATCATTTTTTAAGCTGACGTTTACTTATTTCTTTTTCCGTCTGCTTCTTAATTTTAATTCTTTTAATTTCATTTCAGAGCAAGATAGAGACCTATTAACTAATCCAAAAACAATTTCATTAAAAATTTCCTTTTCCACCAAATACTTGGCCAAAAATCCTATTAATTTCATGTTTTCACAAAGACGATATTACATCCAAAAGATAACAGCGATTGGCAAGCTGCGGCAACTCATCTTTCCTTAAATACTCCAACCCTTCATGGGTTGGTTTGGAAACAAAACTCTCCGCCCTTGATGACATTGTAAAAGTTTGTTGGTTCCACTATGTAAAATTTCTGACACAAAATGAATTAATTTTTTTTACAAAACTAATTTCTCTGAAATATTTATAAAATTCGGATTCCGGACCAGCCCCTAATATCTGTTGAGAGTCTATGGTTATAAACTAAGAAGCAGAAGGAAACTAAATCAACAAGTTTTGTAAAACTTAACAAATAACTCAATTATCAAAGTGATGAAATTAAAATATAAAAGGAACTTACAACATTATCAATCGAATCCAAAATAATTCTAAAAAGTTATAGTAAAGTCCAAAAGAATCGAATGTTCCGATTGAATTTTATATCTTCGAATGCCATGATCTGCTAGCAGTCCTATTTATCAAAACGGCATTGCCCAGAACTCCTTTGAATAATTCACAATAGTCCCAGAATAATATTTAGTTCAGTAAGCACTGTGTAGTTCCAATGAGTAATCCAAAAAATGTTTCCTCTCAAATAATATCTAAACAACATTAAATACGTTTGTAGACAGATGTTACAACAAGAACATTAGAAATAAGACTGAACAAAATTGTCCAGCTCCACACACTTATATATATATTTTTTGTTGCAAACATCCTACACCGTAAAAGAACCCACCTGACCTAGCCCATCCAATGGAAAACAACTTAATTCTTTTAAGAACACACCTGACCTCCCCAGCCAATGAGAAATTACCCCAAAGGTGTCAACAGGTTTTATTATTAATTTTAGTATTAATGGTCGTGAACACCAACGCCAACAACTATTTAAAGATCCTAGGCAATCTGCATTCTTTTATCATAAAACAGATTTCTTAACCTTTAACAAAAATGCAATATATAATATCTTGATTATAGATGATCATTACGATTTACAGTTATGAATGACACATAATATACACACAATCATGTACCAAGAGTTACAAGAATATAGAGACCGCTCCAGTGGCCTAGTGGTTAGAGCGTCCGCCTTGGATGCGGGAGGTCGCGAGTTCGAACCTCGGCCGAGTCATACCAAAGATTTATAAAAATGGTACTACAAGCTGCCTCGCTAGGCGCTCAGCATTAAGAGGTTAGTGTAAGGACTGGGTGGCCTATTGTAGTATAATGTGACTGGGTGGGACATCATGCTACATGTCTGCGGCATGATACGCGAGAGCTAGACATCACTATAACCTGCCACACTGCAGATATCGTAGTGATATGACTAAAAAATTTTGTTAAAGGTACGTTAAAGATCTAAATCACACACACACACACACACACACACACACACACACACACAAAGACAAGAATATAGATATACATAACAGTAGGTAGATATGGTTGCTTAATCTTTATACCATCGACCACATATTTGACAAATTCAGTTTTGCCTGAACCAGTTTGTCCAGAATTTAACATGCCAAAATGAATGACGATGATACATTGCCCCCCAACATTGATAATCGGACCTTTCATCAATCATTCTGAGAACGGAGGATGCAGTCTTAACTCTCGAGTTGTGTTAGGAACATTCTCGGGTTATCGCCAAGAACGTCAGGCCTTCTATTTGATATGGTACAGCAATAACATTCATATTTCAAAACAACGTTTATACTTTTTTTTCATCACTTGCAACGTATTGGGCATAATTATTTACTCTTTGGTTCCTGGTGTCGAATCAAAAACTTTTCCAGTTACGTGCGTTCTTCCAGTCTTCACCAAACTACTTCTTAGCAAGCTATATTTAGCTTACCTATAGTCTGTTCCAATATTTACATTTGCTGTCTTTCATTATGTCAAGTATATAGATGCTGACTAATGTGTGTGATCCTCCTCTCGACTTTGGACAGACAATTCCTTGAGTGATTCCACTCTTACGTGTGAAGAGTGAGGTCTCACTGGATAGTTTCGTATTTTGACACCTCCCTAATTTTTAAAGTAGAAGGTATGAACCTAATTATCATAAGCCTAGCATTTATAAATTCACACAGAAGCTAAATTTGTAATGTGGTTTAGATTTACTTTGAGTTTGGCTTGAAAATGGGTTGGCTTGTTTGGTGACTGCCTGTCACAGTTAGACTAGCACTGGAGATCAAATGCGTAACTTGGGCTGCAAATGAACAGCCGACTTGGCTTACGTATTTACGTATGTCTGCTACAGAGGTAAATATCTAAAAATCGAGATGGTTGAGGGGTGATGAAAGTATGCTAATTTGTTATAGTACTAGTGAACTTTATTCATGTCTAAGGCACATACTGATTCTTTTAGCCGCCTTGTCACAGGAAAATAGGCAAAATAGCTCTTTGCTGTCAAAAATGAATGTAAAAAAGAGGGGTTGGTGGCAGTGTTGGTTCAGTATAAAAGCCACCAGTTGTATAAGGAATTAACCAGATTGCCGCAGTCAAAATCTCACATGCATGCTTTCTACAAATATCATTAGTTTGTTTATATTTGCATCTACAGCGTAAAACTATTCTCATTTTTCTGCAATAGGTCATTGTCGGATGAAAATTCACCAGATAAACTGTCCAGTGAGACCTGACTGTCTTGCACAGGAGTGAAAGCAGACAATAGTCCTAATTTTAAAGAATTATAAGGCTTGTACACTTCGAGTCTGGTAGAACATAATTCGTATATTATTGCATTAAAATTATGATATGCCGGCGTGTGGGTAGTGTATTGTATTTGTCTTGTTTGTCGTTACTAGTCTTATTTATTAAGTATTCGTACTGTATTGTTTCAGGTTAATTCAGTACCGTCGCTATCCATTAATAAACCCAAAACCAGCAGAGAGAGTCGTTGTCAATCATTTCTCCCTAAATACAACTGCAGCTCAAATGAAGATAGATATATAAATAAAAAAAAGAGATGGGTGGATAGGATAGTGGGTGGACAGAGAAAGGAATAGATATATGAATGTGAAAAAGATAATATGCAACTGGACGGTTTGACAAAGGACGAAATTTTGTCAGGTAAACAGATAGACTGGCAATTTGAGACAAAGTTGACTCAATAGCGGGATATTGATATGTAGATATAGATACGTAGGCACAAGGGATATTTGAGAAGGACTCGTCTTTATTAGGCAATATATATCAACAGAGTAGGTAAACCTTTGAAATCAAAACAAATACCAAATCAATCTACATACTTCATCAAATTGAAAACCAATATAAAATCGAATGTTTCCACAATAATAAAATTACAAATTTTAAAAATTTAACAACTGAAATATTGTTGGTTGTATTAAACGAGAATATTAGAAACAGAAATGAAAGCCATCAGTGGCCTGTATGCAGACATTGTCCCGTGGTATTCTTAGCAGCTTCGTCTACTGTCGTTTGTTGTTATTCCTTCCTAATTTTCTCTTTTTATCCCATATTATATTTCCCTTTCTTGTCTTTGTACCCTGTTTATTTTCGTTCTGAGAGTCAGCACCGGATTTACCCGCAACGTTGTCAGCTACAGTAATAATAATAATAATAATAATAATAATAATAATCGCGATTAGGAGCAACATACTCCAACTTATTATATTAATGAAGACGATCAACCATTTACAAACGTTTGAAAGAAATTAGCATTTGATTGTCAAAGTCTTCGTTTGATAGAACTGGCTTTCCTTGGTATAAGGGCAACGTCATAAACCACTTACGTGGCAAAACCACTTTGTATTGCCCAGTACCAAATAAAATAACGTAAAACAAGTACACTAAATAAAACCACTTGCCAATACTCTCCAGTGGAAGACGATAATTGTTTTTTCACGTCTTATGGGACAAGTATTCCAGTTAGCCGCTGCTTCCACTGTCTTATCGAGCAGGCGTAGGAGCATCAAGGTATGTGTCACCAACAGAGATTGCTCTACAACTGAGATCACTGACGCATACTCGTTTGTATGTGCCAATCGTGCAAGAGCTCAATCAGATACAGATCACGCCCTTGATATTCGCCATAACGTTATATATATATATATATATACATATATATATATATATATATAGTTGTTGTTGTTATATATATATATATATATATATATATATATATATAAGGAGAGAGAGAGAGAGAGAGAGAGAGAGAGAGAGAGAGAGAGAGAGAGAGAGAGAGAGATCTTTTGTTCTTTAATATTCCATTCAACGTGTACTTCCCGGCATTCTTCATTTATTATTGGATGTAAAGCTATTTAGCCTGATACTTTCTTCATCTGTATCTATAACAATCTTTTACAATGGAAGAACTCTCTGCTGATCTGGAGTGACTATCTCGTGCTCTGGAGTAACTATCTCCTGTGCAGGGGTAACCATCTCCTGCTCTGGAGAAACTAACTCTTGCTCTGGAGTAACTATCTCTTGCTATGGAGTAACTGTCTCTTGCTCTGAAGTAACTTTCTCTTGTTCTAGAATAACTATCTCTTGCTCTCAGGTAACTATCTCTTGCTCTGGAATAACTTTCTTCATATGGACTGACGTTTTCTAGCCATGGAGTAACTCTCTCTCGCTCTGGAATAACTAACTCTTGCACTGGAATAACTATTTCTAGATATGGAGTAACTATTTCTTACTCTGGAAACGAACTCTTTCTTGAAATAACTATCTCTTGCTCTGGAATATCTATTTTTTGCTCCGGAATAACTATTCTTGCTCTGTAATAAATATATTCTGCTATTGAATAACTATGCTTATTCAAGAAACAAACCCTCTGTTGGAATTATTATCTCTTGCTCTGGAATATTCGCCTTTTGCTCTGTAATATTTATCTCTTGCTCTGGAATACCAGCCTCTTCTTAGGAATAACTGTTTCTACCTCTGGAATAAATGTATTAAATATCTCTTTACCTAGAATAACTATCGCTTTCTGAAATGACTATTTCTTCCTCTGGAATGTCTTGCTCTAGAATAAATATTTCTTGCTCTGGAATAATTATCTCTTACTCGGAATAGATATATTTTTCTCGGAAATAACTATCGCTTGACTGGGATAACTAGCATCGGGCTTTGCGTGATAAGAGTCTATACAGATGACAAATTTTACACTGGCCTTAATTCTATTCTTTATGTTTTTTATGGCTCACAAGTCTGCTGAATTTGTTTTATTTAATTTGAAATATATCTGTGGTATTTAATCAGATGAATATTAGTCTAACTTGCATATTGCAGTCAAGACATTAAAGTATGCACCACCAGAGTTTCTTGAGAAATATACTATACTTGTCTAGACTCCGCACAAGTCACTTGTAACTAAATATCAGGAATATATGAAGCAATGTGCATTCTCTATTTAACACTGTATACCTTCTTTTAAATCACACTTGGATTAGTTTTCTTCTGCAATTTCCGATTATTAGTAAATATCGAATCGCACATGCAGCAATTCCAAAAATATCGTCTAAACTACCTTAAACAAACTTGACCTCCACGCTTCAGTCAATACCTCAACCTCCTAACCTTCTTTATAAGATAATGTCGTCAGTCGATCCGTTGCTCATTGAAGTACTTTAAATTAGGATTTGTTTTAATACAAGGAATATGGCCACCTTACCTGCTTTATCGGGCACATCCTGAGTAACAACTCTTTCCATTAAACTTCCTAGGCGGGATAAAATTGCCTGGCCTGCAAACAATAAAAGAGTCCAAGAACAGATTTTGTTTTGAAAATATGTACCCTACGTCCTACACATGATATTGTGAGTTCTAATCATTGTGTACAAAGACACCATTGTTGCCACTTTTCTTTAACTTTTCAGTCATATAGAACGCCTTTTCTATATACAACCATATAAAATAATTCCTTAAATTATAGTATGGCACAGAAAAAGCTGACATCTTGTAAATAATAATCAAGTTATACAGGTTTATTAACAAAAAGCACGGATGATCGTGACCATTTATTGGTCTGGTGAAAACAATATATTCGTCCCTGTCTTATAATTTGCGCATATATTGCAAATTTAGGAAGCTCCTGTTTAAGTCACTTTTTGTTTTGGCTGCTCACTTCAGTAGCTGTTTTGTACAACATCCCAATTCGTTGTCTAATTCAGACTAGATTCTGATGCACTTTACTCCCAGTGCTTATGACTTCCAACATTGTTAAATGCATCAGTTATATCCGGTGATACTTTTCATTCTTTGAGTAAGAATTTGTAAATCACGTCAAGAAACACTAATGTGCAATTTACTTGTATTTGTGAAAAGACTCTATTATTTTGAAAACTTATTTTCTGACAATAAAAAAGTTGACCATCTTACTTTCTGAGGCATCGATTCCTCCGTTCTGTATGGCCTGCTCAACCCGAACTTTAACACGGTCCAACATGACCATAAGATTTTGGGCTGCGAGAAGAGAACTGATAGCAATACTGATTTATCTAAGCAGAATTAAATATTTACACTGAACTCCAGTATACAGCCGTTATAAACTCCACCAATCACTAGACTTTCTGATATCGCAAAATTACAATCGATAAGGTTACTAATGGTTTCAGATAACCTCACACTTTATGTAATAATATAATAATCTGCAAACTTGGCCAAGATATCAACCAAGGAACAACCATATATTACCTTTAGTTTTTTTGACAGTGGAAAGTAAAACATGCATCCCTGGTTTCAGTACATCTTGTTTTGGACAGATTTTGCTTTTTGATACTTTCTTTTCTGGTCCATTTGTGCATTCGATTACATTCCAACTCGTTATTAAATGCATGTACGGTAACCAGATATTTGATCAGACTTCCCTTTGATCACAGACTGACGATTACCACGACATTTGATTACAGTTTAATCACCACAATGTTTGCTCATTAACACGTTTGATCATCGCTAGGCTCGTCCACCGTGATGAAATGTGTATGTTATACAGTTTCATAATGTTATTAAGCATTTACTAAGCGTGACATATTTAGTACATTATACAATCAACTACATGAATGATGCAATTGCTCCTTGAATCGCATTTTGAGTCTCATTGATCTCAGTTATTTTGGTCTTCGTCTTCAGAGTACGTTAGCAGCTGAATCGACGATAGTTGGTGCAGCGCCATGTTGTATGTCAGTTTCATTTTGTCGTGTTTTCCCTAATACCGCTGAAATAGCTGAAAGTTTTGCAATTATGACCATGAGAATGTGTTAGTAAAAATAAATCAAAAGTGTCTATCAGAGTAAATAAACATATTAAACAATTAATTCCCCCGTGACCAAACGTTAAATATACCAATTCGGCCAAAGATTTTCCTACGATCGAGTGGTTGACGTTCAGAAGTCGAGGCAGGTGTGATCAATCGTCGTGGTGATCGGCAGGTTCTGATAAATCGTCGAATAATCAAATGTCGCAGATCCATTATAACTCTAATACATTTTCCTCTCAATCTAAAGACTTCCGCAAACAACACTGTCAAGTGAATCATTAAATTCCCGTAATACTTTTCATCCTGGAGCTCGAATTTATAGAACCCTTTCAAGAAACGTTTATTAGCAAATTTGTTCGTGTCAAAAGACTAAAATATTTTGAGGAAATATTTTCAGTTTTGATATTTAGAAAATGTTGACAATCATACTTCATGAGGTACTGCAAGAAGAGAAATGATAGTAAAAGTGACTTACCTAATTAGGATTACATATTTACACTGAACTCCTGTATACCATCATTATAAACTCCAACAGTCATCACTACGCTTTGCAATATTGTAACTCCAATTTTCTTGTCTTAATATGAATAAGGGACTAACAGTTTATGATAAGCTCTCCATTTAGGCATAATACAAAATTCGGCAAAATTGACCTTTATATCAAGTGAGGATTAACTACATGACCTTGAACTTTCTTTATAAAGATCTTAATGGTTGTGATCACGACGCGACAAATATCTATGTTCATGATATAACAAATTCAGTTTGTAGGATTTAACAGTTAATTACACAAGTTATAACAGTACTCAGTATGCATAATTACACAAGTTATAACAGTACTCAGTATGCATAATTGCACAAGTTATAACAGTACTCAGGATGCATAATTGCACAAGTACTCAGTAGGCATAATTGCACAAGTTATAACAGTACTCAGTATGCATAATTGCACAAGTTATAACAGTACTCAGGATGCATAATTGCACAAGTTATAACAGTACTCAGTAGGCATAATTACACAAGTTATAATAGTACTCAGTATGCATTCATTTCCATTTTACGCTCATAATCAATGTACAGAATGTTCTTTAGCATGAACAAGAGATTGTTGAAACGTTCAGTATAGAGGTAGAAAATTGCTGTCTTGACGTGCATATTAAGTGTCTCACGAAACTCTTTAATCACTGATTAAATCTTTCAGAGTACATGGAAAGAATAACAAAAACTTACACCCGCCATTGCGCACAAAACTATTTAAGATAAAACAATACCATCCCATATCGTATGCAATCATTACAACGGACACTAATACAAAATACCATCACATATCGTATGCAATCATTACAATGGACACTAATACAAAATACCATCACATATCGTATGCAATCATTACAACGGACACTAATACAAAATACCATCACATATCGTATGCAATCGTTACAACGGACACTAATACAAAATACCATCCTATATCGTATGCAGTCATTACAACGGACACTAGTATAAAATACCATCCCATATCGTATGCAACCATTATAACGGACACTAATACAAAATACCATCACATATCGTATGCAATCATTACAACGGACACTAATACAAAATACCATCCCATATTGTATGCAATCATTACAACGGACACTAATACAAAATGCCATCCCATATCGTATCCAATATTAAAACGGACACACTAATAAAAAATAGATCCCATAACCTATCCAATCATTAGAACGGACACACTAATCCAAAATACCATCCCATAACCTATCTAGTCATTACGACGAACACACTAATACAAACTACCACCCCTTATCGTATGCAGTCATTAGAACGGATACACTAATATAAAATACGATCCTATTACCAATCAATCGTTAGAACGAACACACAAATACAAAATACCATCCGATATCGTATCCAATCTTTAGCGCTAACACACAAAACCACATCACTTGAAACTTTACATTGCCTTCATTATTAATCAGAATTAAATATTTAGACAATAAGATGCCATTTCCTATCCAATCATTATAAGGAACACACTAAAACCACACTCCTTGAAACTTACCATTGTCGACGTTATGACGCATCGAGCCCTTTTTGGAAAGGTCTGCCGATTGAACACCAAGAACCTGACAGTATACAAAGGCCACAACAACAGCAATACGTATCTCTTTCATCCTGAAACAAATAATCATTTTAATCATAGTGTAACTTAGAAACGAAATTGATATAATATATCCTCTTTATTAAGGCAGTCCATAGAAATACTGGACTTATCATCAAATACAAGAATAAGATGCAGTGTTTGACCATCCTTGTACATATTAGACCACGATATCTCTCTCTCTCTCTCTCTCTCTCTCTCTCTCTCTCTCTCTCTCTCTCAAATATCAGTGGTAAAAGTTCTTTTTAACACCTTATAAATTATAGAATAGTGAACATGAACAAATCAACATTTAATATAAACTATTGTTATAGCAATACTTTTCATTTCTTATGAACTCATTTTCTAAATTGTTTTAGAAGTGTTTACATTCTACCGACACCACACCTCTTAATGTTTTACTAATTGGTTGGTTCTTGATGCGTAAATAAATATGAGAAAAAAATGTTAGAACTACAGCAGGTATAGCAAATGTCGATATGTCGCCTGTCACGGCAGCTTACCAAATCTACTTTACAACAAGCATAGACTTATTAAAGGAAGTAAGCTTACAAACTTTCAAGAAACAAAATTGAGAATTCATCTGACTGCCTGTCAAAAACTTGCAGCATAGAATTATCTCAGGTTTAGTAGTAACAATCCTGAGAAAGCACATTGTAATAATGTTATTTCTTTATAATACTACGTCGTGTATAACATCAATTTCATACGTGGCATTTATGATATCTGAATTCTCTATGTAACACCACATCGTGTATAACATCAATTTGCTGTATAACACCACGTTGTGCAAACCATATGCATGAATCTGACACTTGAGCATTGCAATAGTTCTAATTTCAATATAACACTACGCCGTGTATAACATCAATTTGATCCTTGACCTTTATAATGACTCAGTTTCTGTATAACACCACGTCGTGTATAACATCAACTTGATTCTTGACATTCGCAATATTTCTTTATAACACCACACCGTGTATGACAACAATTTGACACTTAACATTTGTAATAGTTCTAATTTCTATATAACACCAAGTCGTGTATAACATCATTTTGATTCTTGGCATTTGCAATATTTATATATATAACAGCCGTGTATGACAACAACTTGACACTTGACATTGTAATAGCTTTAATTTCTAAATAACACCAAGTCGCCTATACCATCAATTTGATGATCGACATTTGTGAACAAAATAACCTTTGATTTTAAATATTTTGTCAGCATGATATCTGTAACGTTATGACTATATTACATTTGAAGGTATTTACTCATGATTAGATTGACCTACGAAATGATGCGCACATTTTTTGACAAGTAAATAATCTCTATTCAATGTATCCATGAAAATGCATGTTATAATAGCGGTACCTACGTTTTGAAACGTGAAGCTCTCCCTTCTTTTTGCAGACTCACGTGTCCTATGGATTCTGAGTATTACTGAAGCGCGGAAACACAGATGTAAATATTTCTCAACCCACTGAAAACATTGCAGTTACAGTATTAACCGCTATAGGCATTTATAAATTTATATTTGTCGCTCAGTATAAGGAAGTCGATTTCTTCGTCAAAAATGTACATACGATATGTAATATTTAGGTATATATAACTGATGGTTTACTTTTAGGGTATGTGCTACTCATTTATTTTTACATACTCAAATGCTCTATCGCTTTATCTGCCTGTTAATTGTCTCGTACTGTTATCTCATCAACTCTGTTGAAAGATGATGTAGCTAGTTAGTTAAAAATAGTATCATTATTGCATCGAACCCGCGACCTCCCGCATCCGAGGCGGACGCTCTAACCACTTAGGCCACCGGAGCAGTCTGCAATTTGTGAATAAAGAAGGAGAGAAGAAGAAAAATAGTATAAAACGGAATAATTATGGAATCAACATTTGATCTACTGTGTACAATGTCTATCTTTATTTTCATCTCCCATTTAAATTGTAACTGAATTTAATATTTTATGTCTTTCTCGTCCACAAAATTAAATGATTAAGTAGTCGTCTCCCTCATCCCATAGCATAAACGTGTGGATCATATATCACATTTCCCTCACCCATCTCTCCCATTATACTCCATGAATTTCTAATAAAACCCTGAACATAAAAATCTCCAGTTTTCAAAATGTGATAGACTACTCTTACTGGATAAGGATAAGATAAAATCAGCATTTGTGGTTGCAATATTGTTTACCTTATGAAATGTTTACCAAAGCAACTTCTAACATTTGCTAGTAAGTTAAAAGCAAGCGTAACCTGATGTGGTTTCTTTCTCTGGGAAAGAACTGAGACTGCTAATTAACGATGTCACACATTGACTGCTGTGAAAACAAATTATGATTATTGTTCTCTTTTTTGCGCAAGAACTATTACATTGACAAGTGCGTCCTACTGAAAAACAGGCGAGATTTTTCTCTTCTTAGCTGAGTCAATGTTGGTGTGACATTATTCACTGGGAATGTTACCAGGATGTCTTTGTCCGTAAATTCCATGTAGAAACAATCCTTAGGCGATTTCACTCCTGGCAACGTAGTCAGCGACTGGAAGTTTTCGCCTACTAATGCATTATCTAAGCAACTAACGGTACATACAGCAGCCAACAGCGCTGGAATCGCCGCGAGAAATAGAAATATTCCACCTGTCGTTTGCAGCTGCATCACCTCTGACTTCGATAACTTTAATGTCAGAGTGTGTTCTTTTGTTTAGCCACCTTAAGTTTATTAAGTTATGTTTGTGTTAGGCACTCTGAAAATTTCAGTTAACTTTGTGAAATAAAGTTTCACTGTGACCATTGTTGCATATTGTGCTCCTTATAAACTGTTCCGCATTGTCGGATCTATCTTTTAAAAACATCTTAGACGGGTTAATTGACCTGGCATAATCGTTAGTGGAGCTGGCGGGTTTGATAATAGTCATGGCGGTGTCGACATTGGTGAAAATTGCTTCTATTTCGTTTCCGGCGATGTAATAACTTACGTTATTGAACAACGGCAGCACAAGAAAATCCAATGTTGGTACCTGGGGCAAAATTGTTCCCGTTACAACGTACAAAACTTTCCTGAGAGTATCACCAGGGAGAAACAGTCTAGCTGTGTCCTGTATTTATAATTTTGTTTTTGATTGATTGCGGTCGTTAACCGGGTACAAATAATGTTTGAAAATCTCCTTTGCTTCAATCTACTTGAATAGTTCCAAATCGATCCAGTTTTTGACAGCAGCGCATCACAAGTCATTCCAGGTTATGAGAAGTAATGCGCTGAATCCAGCTTGTACACACGCATGGCTATATCGCGATTGTGCTAGTCGCCAAGGTTTTAAAAATCATAGCTGGACCAGATGTTGTTCACGTGTGTGTAATTTTTGACGGAAATTCCTACACGGGAGAGCGAAGAATAGACGACTTTAGTCACTGGCAACAGTTTCATAAAATTTTTCCCAGTAGTTCATATACTTGTAGATACATATTGCTTTGCGAGTAAGTAAACCGAACGTTCCAGACGCACCACAATATCAGAACATAATCTGTGAAGTGATCTGCAGCAATGTTATTGACGAGTTTGTCCATGACAGAATTTAGGAATTGCAGCGGGTCAAAATAATATTTTCCATGTTGTTTGGAATCTCACTTATTTAAGAGTTTGATGCTTATAGTGATTCAGTGACCATCTTACCCGCACAAGCCATCAAGCACAATTAGAATTTCTATTTTGTAAAGATAATTTTGCAACTGCAGGTTGCATGTGCTTTGTGATCTCTACGCGAAGAGAGACGTCTCGGCCCTATAAAATCAAGTCGATTTCATGCGGAATGTCAGTTTCAACTAGCTCTGACGAACACAATGAGCATCAGCGTTCATGCAAACTTTGATTATACCCTGGAAATTGACAACCTGTGATAAATGATCCTAAACTATTAGAATAAACAGATGGAGCCTATGATGATAGGCAATGATGATGTTTTCCATTCATGAGAATAGCATTCACATACCACAAGTGAAGAAGAAAAAGAAGAGAAAATACGGCCATGATGTCAAGATTGCCAGAACAAGAATAACGCTTAGTCTTCTCTCTTCCTCGTCACGTGGCTGAATGAATTACAAAACTAACTTGAGAAAATTGGCGTGCTTGTCTAATCATCGTCCTGCTGGGTAACAACAAGATAATTGTTTGATGATGAGTTTAGACGAAAAGTTGGAAAAATATCTAGAAGACGCGCGTACTCTCATCTCAGAAGGGAAAATTTTGAACGAGTTGCTTAACAGTTTGAGTGACCATTCCTTTCCTGCAATGACTTAGTTATAAACGAAACACATTGGAGCTCTTTTGTGACAGAGCACTGGGACTTCCCGCTCATCAACTTGCTTCACAGATATTTTCAGTGCAAAATTCAGCTGGCATACCGTTCATACACAGTTTCATAATATCCTGTAGTCATCAACATGGATGACAGTTATCGACTAGTAACCCACTGGGGACGTCTACTTTCCCAACGACCACAATATGGAATATTTGTATTCATATTGTTTACCTCCTCTGGAATACATCATCGACGTTATGAGACAGGATGTTCTGTCCACTCAAATTGTGAGATCACAATGATCCGTTTCCGTTATGTGTGGACTCAATCTAGGATTCTCCTAAGTTCATTTACTGACTTGTTTTAAAAGCGACTTCTCCAGAAACGATGACAAAATAGAAAGGTGGTTTTGTGAACATTATAACTCTCTGTTTCATTCTAGTATCGATAGAAAAATGACACTATATTAAATAAGGGTGTCCAGTTTGAATCCACAACGTCATCAACCTTCTAAATACTTTAGGAAGTAACTAACAATAAACCTTCCTCATTTAGTTTCGAGTTAGTGGGGCTTATTTTAAACAAAGTGTTAATTTTGAAAAACAAAATGGTGTTGATGATTGTATATTCTACAACACTAAATTCATTTGAACATGCTCTGTAACATTCAATCTGTCAATCTTTACATTTTTCCTAAAATGGACGTTTATCTTTACATCAGTGCTTATCATATAAAAAGCAGTGTGTTCAACATTCGTGCCAGCCATCGTCGAGCAGACAACTAGTGAAAATATAGCGATATTTAGTAAGTTAACCGAAGCCTAGTGCACATAAACAGGGTCGGGCACCAACTAATTGAAAGGAAAATGGACAAAGATATGCCAAAATATGAAATCAACAGAGAAAAGAGAAATGGGCAATGAAGTAAAACAGCAGAAGCAGCAGGAGTGAGGTGGTGAAGGAAAGGAAGAAGGAGACAGATAGGTTCAAAGTCTGCTACAAGAAAGAGACGACCCTGCTTTTTGTGAGACCTATGGTGATGCCTAGTCATTCTGGATTTTTTCGAGAAGATGCTGGGAAACAAGCAAACGGCACTTTCAGAAAAGAGGAGCTATTCAATTATTGCCAAACACTCATGTGTTTGTATACGCTTGTGTATGTCCATCTCTTGTAATAAAAAGTAGCTGTTGGATAGTGATAAAAAATTGGATGTTGGATTGTATTCAAAAAGTGAGTGCAAGCGTTGAATAGTATCATACAATTATCATTACATTGCCCGTTGTGCCCAAAAATTTTTTAAACACCCAAACGTAACGTAAATTCCTGTTGTGCACCCAAAATATTTCCATTATTAAAGTCCATAATGCAGCCTTTTAAATACCCCATTGTGCCACAGGCAGCTTCCCAATGTAAACCTGCGGCATAATGTTAATTCACCTTGTGCCTATGATATTACTATTGATAATATTGCGGCCAGTATATTTGGTGGAAGAAGTACACGGATGAACCTGAGGACATACCACAGACAACGGAAGCTATTTGCATGCTTTTTCACATACCTACGTTAGTCTAGTCTATACTCGAACCCACACGAAAAGATCTTAATGTTACAGTTACAGAGAGAGAGAGAGAGAGAGAGAGAGAGAGAGAGAGAGAGAGAGAGACTGGGGAAGAATGAGGAGCATACAAATATGCAGGATTTTTTGTCTCTTACGTAGTTTCGATTTAAAAAAAAAATGTTCGTCTAGTTCATATATATATATATATATATATATATATATATATATATATATATATATATATATATATATATATATCGTGTGATTAGTATTGCTGTCTTTATTTAGTCTTGACATTGGTCGGTACCGTCCGAAATTACATTGTTTTAAAACTGAAATTTACTTACGCTAAAGTAGTTAAAAAAGATTAGCGTTTAACTGTATAACGTTCAATTATAGATTCAAACTCAAGTTTAAGTTCACCTTACCTATAGGATGGCTCATTGTTCACAAGTTAAAATTAGTTCTCTTTGTGCAAGCGAAATGTGGTCACACCTGCATAAGGCGTTGATTGAAAACAAAAACACTTTGTAAGGATCGCACGCTATTCTTGTAATAAAACTGTGCATACTTAATGTCAAAGCATTATCAATGTACGAAAATGTTTTCGGGTTGCATTGCCGTGTACAACACTACCCGATGATGGTTTATATTTAGTCTTAGCTATTAACAACGCTGAGCTCGGCGCGCGCAAATTGCCTACAGCGAGAACCTCAATTACTTAGAGTTCTCTGGCTGTGGATTTTCATCACAACCAGGGTTCTTAAAGAATAAATTCTCGCTGTATTATCAAAATACAAACGAGTTTTGTCAGTAAGCTGTCCGTTTGATGGAAGCATTATTGAGCTGTAAAGGTGTATACAGCATAAAATGGTGTTTTTCTTAATATCCATTTCTGTGATAGAATTGTTTTATTTTCGTTAGATTACCATTCGAAGTTACCTTGTTCTGGTTAAGTTCCTTTAAGGAATGGTATTATTTTCTTATATCAGTTGTTGAACTCGGTGCCAACTATTCTATTAAATCGATTGTTTGACTTTATGCGCACTATTATGGTGTCAGATGTATTCATAATTCAAATACATTATAAATAAACATCTCATTCGCGATCTTACTTTCAGTGTCTTAGCTAAATCCAATCCCACCCTCTTCTTCGTCCCACTGCACTTTTAATATATATATATATATATATATATATATATATATATATATATATATATATATATATAGGAACAGAGAAAAGTTCTTTTCAGTATTCTTGTTATACACACAGATGTAGCATATATCATTATTTTTTTGAAAATACAAAGTGATGTATCTTCATACAGGAAAATATGTTCATATATTATTATTTTTATACATATAGATTGAAGGTCATGAATTATTATTATTATTATTTTTACACATATAGATGCATCTTCATTCAGATACAACGTTTAATTTGAAAAGTGCAATGTTTGCAATTCAGGATATATAAAAAAAAAAAATATTTCTTATCATTTTTTTGAAAATACATATATCTGTCAACCTTAAGTATTCACCCTTTGTATTATCTACGTTCGTTCAAATGCCTTGAAACACTCTTCCAACAACCCTTTGAAGTGTTAATGGTATATTATGTATCACTCCAAGGTTTTGAAAATGAAATGCACCACTCGATATAAGGAAACAGATCTTTAAAAAATCTACCTGCTTTATGCGGGAGGAAACATTGAGTCATTCATTGTCCGTTTTCTGTTTTACTGCTAAGTCCTGTCGAATGATGCAATTATGCTGGGGTGGGTGGGTTACGTAACGAATTACTTATCTACAGCTGCGCCTACAAACACCAAATAGACCAAAGAAATTGATTTCTTGCCCCTAACAAGCAGTTGACTCTGAGAAGCTAGACATGGCTACACATTGTAAGGGTGCTGAAATAAGAGTTATCATCGTTTTCATCTCCTTGAATAATCTAACAGCCATCATTAATTTGACTCAAGCAAACGAAATATTGGTATTTTCAGGGTAATGTATAATTCATATTGCTTGGTTACCTCTTCTGTAGAAGTGCTAGCACTGTATTTGCGACATATGCAGTGTTGAGTTGTTCTCTTTTCTTTCACGAAGAAGACTTATCCTGAAAAATGTATAGTATAACACTAACTGTGGATAATATTGAGGGCAATAAAATCATTTCTTCAAATGCAAATCAATTTGTAAAGAAAAAATAATTGAAATTGCCAAGGGCATAAGAAGATGCGTCCATTTGTGATTTTTCTTAATAACAACGAATTATACTTTATCAGTTGTCCCAAACATGGAAACTCGTTTTCAGCATAAACAAATAGGTTCATATAACAATTAACACGATACATTTGTTCGATTTTATTGCTCACATGGACAAGAGTTTCTCTATTATAAAATGCTGTATTGTTATTAGGAAGACAGGATTGGACTTTTGAAATTATTATTTGAAGAAGAAAAAAACTTGCAAAACGCATTATAATGGTTTACCAATACACTTTCCCTCTTTTCTAATTGTATGAAGTATGAAGGAAAGAAATAACAAAGCAGCGGTGACATCAGTTTTGAAGTTTAATTACTCAACCCATCCTCGCGTACAGGTATATCGAAAGTGACTCTCCCAATGTATCCCATAGGTTATTATACTACTATTCCACTAGCAATTATGACTATTTACTGGGCAACTAAGAAATTCATTTTATTCTCGTACTTTGATAACTTAAAAGATTTAATTTCAATACTCGTAAAAATTTTCTACTTTTTTACTACCTTCACTCTTTCACACGATAGGTAGATTAAAATTTTTTCATATGACGAAGTTACAAGATTATCTCCTTTGAAGTAATTATCCTACAGCTAATGAAATACATGACAGGAATCAATTCCATGAACAACTGGATAATTCCCATATAGTCATGCATCTGATCAGTGCCACTTAGTAACTATATATTCATAATTATGCTGTCAATTTCTTAGCATTATAAAAATGTTGTTATGGTAGTCATTAACGATGTGATGTGTCATGATAGCGTGATATTTTAGAGTAACGTGATGAAACTAAAGCAACAGTACTAAATGAATGAAATCTCACCAAAAATACAAAGTTCAAGCAGTTGTCCGTTTAATTGCTAGCTTGAATAAATACAGGTATGGTTACAGGAATTTTCTAACTAATCTGAAATTAGACAACGTGTTTCCAGTCTCTAAACAAGGTGGTAAATCGTCAGAAAACAATTATCACATCTCAATAGTACCAACTTCTTTAAAATTTTCCCAATAAAACGCACATCCCTTCCTTTTTGCCAATGTTTACGAACATGTAATCTACTAGAAAGCTCTTAATCAGGTTGAAAGGAAATGCATTTATTGAAAACTGCTTCATAAAGTTGGTTGATGCCTGGAAAACAACTATAGATGATAGCATATATTCAGAACAATTCATTTATAAATTTCCAAAAAGCGCTAATTTACTAGATCATTAAATGTTAATTAAAACAAATTGAAGAGCGTCGAAGTATTGCAGCAGTTGAGTATGTATACTTCCCGCTCATTGTCTTACATGACGGACCCGTCCAAAGATAAGGTCAAGTTTGAAATCATTGCCTCTGATTACCTGCGATTCTCTGAGTAACAAGAATTGAATACCTGAGTAATTTATTACCAGTGTTCGTGGACATCCCATAGCATCCAGTGATCTTTGCTAAATTTGCACTTCGAAATCCCAATGACGTTCGAGACTATGTAATCAACACTGACAACAGCCATCGACGAGGAGCCCATTGGGTTGCTGACTATTTTTACAATGATGACATGGTGGAACATTTTGTCATGGTAATGTCATAATACTCCACCAAACTTAAAATAGGCTACTTAATAATAATAATAATAGCTTATTGCAGCACCTAATCTTTAGCTCTAAGCGCTTTACAATATTAGTTAACACATGACAACATATGCATTTCAAAATTACATTAACAAACAGAATGAAATTTCAAAAAAAAATAAATATGTTCAGATTTGCTTGGATGTCATGGATTAGTTGGGTTCTATTTATCATACGGAGGTTTCTCTTAGTAGCAAACAGAGATTGAGGATTATGGACTGATACGTTGAGATGGCATATGACGCAGAGGTGATCTGATGCAAGTTCGTGGGACGCCAATGAAGATTTTAGAATATTATCATCACGTCTATGAAGAATCCAGTCTACAATGTGGCCACATTTATGTGTGGGTTGGCTACGACTGTTTGAGGTTGAAATTGTGAATAGAATCCAGGACTATTGATGTGTGTGGATTTTCTTTTCCAGCACAGTCAAAGTGCAAACTTAAATCTCCAAGAATAAATATGTTGCCACCAATCGAATTTTCTACTCCAGGAGGTTAGAAAACTGATCCAAGGAGAGATTCGGTCAGCTTGTTATTTCTGCTAGGAGTGGGGTGGTCGAGGCAGAAACAAAATGGACTTACCTTTGTTCCAGTGTGAGTGAGGTTTGGGCTAGTTCAAACAATGGGTTATCGAAATTGAAAGCTGTAATGTAGTTAAGGCGGTGAATTATTGAGTTCTTTGCGATGACAGCAATTTTGCCTCCGCAGGAATGGCATGGGAACGACTTGGTGGAGTAACCGGTGGATGTTAACACGTCTTGGCCCATCACGTGAGAACGTTTATTATTTAGCTACCGTTTGCATTAATTATAGATGAATGTAGTCCCAGGTTGTTAAGTCTAGTTCACCATGTAATATTGAGCTCCAAGGAGTTGTTTATATAATGCAATTAATGAAGGTCCATCGCAGCATAAACGGGTAGACTGGCGAGTATAACGTGATGACATCATGTCCAAAACCAAAGACTGTTGTAGTACAAGTGGGGCAAAACGACTTAGGAAAAAACCCTAATAGTTCTCCCTCTCCTTGTAAAACAAGCAAATGAACTTTAGAACAGAACAGTCAATGCATGAGAAATCATCAATGTAGATGAACACAGCCAACAAACACATATGACATGAAAAGCGACACAAAACAATCCAGAACAGCTGCCTCAAACCTTTTAGGCTATGGCGGTCATTTTGAATCTTGAATAATGATGGGAAACCATATGCTACAAAACTCTATGGTCTTAAACTAGGTAACAGAAAGAAGTAAAACCAACCAGTTTATTAAAATCAACAAAATATTTAATTCTCTAAGTTACAAATTGAACATTAAGAGGAACTTACAGTATTGTTATTTAAATCCCAAATAATCTTCCACACATGCAAATATATAAAAAGTTCCAAATACGTTTCAATAGTTCTGAATGTGTTGATGTGTAACAATGATGTAATTAAGAATGTCTCTAAATGAACTTACAATATTCGCCAAATAGTTTTAATCCAGGCAAGAAGCACTTTAGTTATTCCAATGAGTGATTTTAATAATTGACTTAAATCTGAATAAGATGATAAATAACTCCATAAACTGTTCTTAAGATTTGATTTAAATAATGTTGTTGACAACAACCTTATAAACCTGCGACAAAACAGGACGACCAGGACGTGGGTTATAAGTTTGCTTCCAGAACATTCTAGGGTCAAAATGTCATGTCAACATGTTTACAAATTACCATTATCTTAAAGTACAACCTACAATCATGGGCAAATAATAACTATCTGAACATGTAGTTGACAAATGTTCATTAGCCTAAACTACAACCTACAATCATGGGTAAAAGTTAGGCACACAATAGACATACATAGTACATATCATATCATCATCGATTATATATGTGCTTAGAAGATGTGCAGACTGTAGAAGACAGTTTTGCCTTGCAGGAAGACGGTAATAATCTTTATTTGACAAGGATAACACATTTGGTAATTAAAGACCCATCAGTTTTGCGATCCTCAATTTTTGCAAACGTTCATGTTATAAAATAGTCGCTTACACTCACTCAAGCAACCTCACAAACGTACTCAGGAGTTTAAAATGGATTTAAATATTTGATTATAGAGGTCAACAGGTGCATATAAGAACAATACATTATACACAGATATCAAAAGTAACATATACATCATACACAGATCTCGAAAGTAACATATACATCAGACACAGATATCGAAAGTAACATATATATCAGACACAGATATCAAAAGTAACATATACATCATACATATATATCAAAAGTAATATATACACCATACACAGCATATCAAACGTAACATACACATCATACACAGTTATCAAAAGTAACATATACATTAAACACAGATATCAAAAGTAACATATATATGATACACAGATATCAAAAGTAACATATACACCATAGACAGATATCAAACGTAACATACACATCATACACAGATATTAAAAGTAACATATATATGATACACAGATATCAAAAGTAACATATACATCATACTCAAATATCAAAAGTAACATATTCATAGAATAAAATATACACAGATTTTCAGTTATGGGTACAAAGATAAAATTCATAAATTTTCGCGGGGTTAGGTTTAACGTGTCATTCCAGCTGGTCAAGAAAGAAGTTTTTTAATGAGGTTTTAAATGATGTAGTTGAAATTGAATTGTGTATCCATAGGGGTAAGGAATTCGAAGAAGTAATTTCTGAGACAGTGAAAGAGCTTTTGAATTGTTTCTTTTTCGACCACGGAATTGGGAGTTCGTTGTTAGTTGTTAATTGGACATTACAATCAGTTTTCTTATGAGCTTTGTTCAATTAGGTTAGCGATATAATCTGGAGAAAGATCGGTTAAAGACTTATATGTCACGATTCCTTTAAAAGAATTCGTGTTTGTATAGGTGGCCATTCAAGACGTGAATGCAAAATATTTGAGGGAGTCGCAATAGGAACTTTCATTAATGATTCTGGAGACCCTTATAACATTTTGTCAGTTTCTTTATAGATTATAATTAGATGTGTTTCCTTATACGGTACAGCCATGGTCTGTTAGTGGTAGCATATATTCCGACAAAAAAGGTAAGCAACGGGGGAGGTATAAAATTTCGACTATAATTTTAAGAGCGTGTGTCTCGTGTGATTTGGATTTTTAAGGTAGCTTTAACAAGGTTTTAGTTGTATCACTGCGATGTCTGCAGTGTGGCAGTTGATAGTGATGTCTAGCACTGGGGTATCATGCCGCAGACATGTAGCGTAATGTCCCACCCAGTCTCATTATCCTGACACCAGGCCAACCAGTCCTAGCACTAGCCTCTTAATGATGAGCGCCTAGCAAGGCAGCTGCTAGTACCATTTTTATAAGTCTTTGGCATGACTCGGCCGGGGTTCGAACCCGCGACGTCCCGCATCCGAGGCGGACTCTCTAACCATTTCGGCCACCGAAGCGGTCTAATTTTAAGAGAGTTATTCTTTTGACGACCATTTCAAATTTATGATGGAGTTGTGCATTCTAGCTGAGGTGTTGATCAACGTATATACCAAGCAGAATTTAAATTTAACACTAGTCATATCTTAGTCACTTCGAGCTAGAAGTAAATTCATGTTATTGGATGGGTACGGTCTTGTTCCGATTGTTTCTGCTGCATTAACATGCATTTTGTTTTGTTGACACCAAACCTGCATTTTGTTGAGGTCAATTTGAAGTTTATTTCAGTCAGGAGATATACCAAATGTTACTGTGTAGAATCGTCATTGAAAAGAACTGTGCTAGAGTGCACGGAATACAATGCTAAGTCATTGATACAATGCTAAGTCATTGATACAAAGATGAAAAAGAAGAGCCTTGAGGAACACGACTTAAAATATGACTTGAATCGGATGTGCATTTACACCTATTACGATTCTATGGCCTTAAACGAAGTAACAGAAAAGAGCGAAAGCCATCAAGTTGTAAAGTTCAACAAATAAGTTACTTCCCCAGAATGCATAATGAAAATTTAAAAAGGCTTTACATTGTTGTGAATTTAATCCCAAATAGTCCTAAAAGTTCTATCACAAGTCCAAATGTATGAAGTTCCAATTGAATTCCAGTTGTATTCTAAATAAATTCCAATATTTAATGTGTTAATGTGCCAGTACTCTCGAATGTGCTAATGTGACAATAGCCAGGAATGTGGTGATGTGTTAAAGTCTTTTGATGTATCACAATAATATGATCCAAAATGTCCTTGTCTGAATTCACTAAATTCCAAATTAATGTTCTAGTTCAAGAATATTATTGGACACTTTTAATTCCAGTAATAATAATTTGTATAAATAAATCCACCCAAATTAAAACACAAAAATAAGACTGATTAATGGATGTTAGGTCAAGAATGAATAATTTTCATGTAAACAACATGATATAAAAAGCAAAGACAATAACTGAGCCAGGATTTAGGTCAGTCTCATCTCTAAAACATTCAAAGTTGTCAACAAGTTTGAGAATTTCCAAGTGAGAAACTAATATCCAACATTCATATAGAAGTATACCTGCTTACTTCCATTGATAATGATCTGAATATTTATTCTATGCTTATAGAGAAATATTATGTATTATGCTGTTTAAAAAATAAATGTCACTGTTCATGTACACCATTAACTTGATTTTGGACTAAAGTAAGTTACAAAATACATATATAGATAACATACAATCATTGGAGACAAAACACAATATACAAATCAATGCAGCTTGACATTAATGTTTTGTTCGGAAATCTGACTGTGGTTTGTGGAGGAGTTTGATACTTGTTAAGATATCCAAAAATATGTTTGTTGTCCAAAAAGATGTTTGTTGTGTTTTCAATACTTTATGAAAGAACAGAACCGATATAGGTTAATTGTTCGATGGGCAATTCTTTTTATTTGCCTTATGAATTGTGCATACGTTCTCAATGACTCTAGAAATATAATGGAAGTGATACTACAATTAATTAGTTCTTTCAACGACACAGAGATTGATAGGTCCAACATTTTAAAAGTATTGGGGTGAGTTGCATCTAGACTCGCCCATTCATTAGTGTCAATTTTAATGATAACGTATCAATAGCATCAGTTGAAAGAGGGAGTATTAAAATTAACATGATCGAGTAACCTTTCATTCGTGAAGGCTGTAAGTTTCTTTGTTGTAGTCTCTGTAAAATTATATCTGTCAAGTGTTTGGGAAATATTAGCTAAAGAGATCTTGGAAGTAAAGAAAAAGAAGAAAACCAAATTTAGCGTACATATATTTAATGCATAAAATCATACGTCTTTGACAAGAGAATGGCAGCATTTTCATTTCTGAATGTAAGACAACAGGCAATAAGAAGGGTCTGTATTTGTATTTACACAGATAAAAGCATTTGCAACTGAGTGTAATGTGTACTGCTGCTGCTGCTTCTACTACTACTGCTACTACTATGGACATATATATGCATCTTTTCATACAAGCATACATATATGCATATATATCTAATTTACTCAGTTTCTTGCTGGTTTTTCATCATAAACATGATTTACACCAACCTTTGTTCGTCTTATTCTTCATTTTAGACCAGTTGCGTGTGTTCATCTTATCAAGTTTATGTTTGTTATACTTATTAATGTTGTGGGTTTAACGCCATTTTGCAGTAAACGATATGCTATAGACCATTCTTAATGAGATCCTTATGAATATTAATGTATCGCGAAAACGAGACTAAGCTAGGCAGATCGCGACTATACTGCATATAATATATTATATAGATTATTTTTGCGAGAGAATATATTATATTGTTCGCGGCTGTAATGGATGTAATGTATTTTATAGAGATTGTTTCCTTCTGCGTAAGAATATTTCATATTATAGAATTACCACTGTATATATTATAATGACGAAAACTTACTCGATATGTCCATTCTCTTAAACGTAAGTTGATTTAAGTCCTATCTTGAGTGTCCTTTTTCTCTACGGCACACAAAATACAAGTTAACGATAGAGAAAAGAAACTGTTTAAAGCATGAATTTTGTTTCTGATTAGGTATGGTTTAAATGTACAGCTATGATCAATCAATACTGTGGTCAAAACACGCGGTCAGAATAAAACATTTACAAAATGTGCATAGTGACACAAACTGCCCTTTTAACCAACCACGCCCCCCAAACCAGTAGAGACTTTGTGGTGTGCTTTAAATAGTTTTGGGTACATGTCGGTATGCTTGCATTTTAATTTGTATCAGAAGTGCACAACCTGGTTGTTGTTATGGTGCTTGCTGCTTTTAGTGACTGGGGGTGGGAGGGACTGGGATTTTCCCTTAAATGACATATTTTTTCTTTTCTGAATCATTTGTCATCTGACAATATGGATATACGATTTTATTTATACAAACACATTTTTTTGTTTCAATAACAGACTGGCAGTTATATATTTACCCATAAAATGGCAGGATTATTTTTTCAAAGCTGTTTGAAAGCCATTCATATATATATATATATATATATATATATATATATATATATATATATATATTAAAAAAATGCACCCTGCCCCCAAACACACAAATTGGTCCCTTATTTATGTGAACTTCTTCACTGATTATAATTAATATTATTTTTGTGGTGTTGATAGATGGATGAATTTTAACACCCAATATGTAAATGCAGACATTAGATAAAGTAAACATAATAGGGAAGAATCGTGTCTAAACAATATAAAATTTTGTCATTTTATGTATGGGATATTCTGTTAATCTGTTTATTAAAATAATTTTCTCTTTAATTTTAACAAAACCTTTATCTGCCATAATTTGGTCCCCTGGTTCTAACAAATCTAAGCTGGTGCCTAGCTTAGCCTCGTTTTGGATTCGTTGACCCAGGGTCACATGAATACATGAATACATTCTGAGAATGGTCTATAGAGCACAATATTATGGTATTATCTCTGCAAAGTATACTATAATAGAGCACAGCAGTATGGTGCAATCTCTGCAAAGTATACTGTTATAGCGCACAGCAGTATGGTACAATTTCTGCACACTGCTGTAATGAAAACAAACGCTGCTGCAATAGAGCACGAAGTATGGTGCAATCTGCTATAATAGAACACAATATCATGGTATAATCTCTGCAAAGTATACTGTAATAGAGCACAACATTATGGTGCAATCTCTGCATAGTTTACTGTAATGGCGCACAGTAGTATGGTGCAATCTCAGCAAACTGCTGTAATGGAAACAACAGTATGGTGCAATCTCAGCAAACTGCTGTAATGGAAATAACAGTATGGTGCAATCTCAGGAAACTGCTGTAATGGAAACGACAGTATGGTGCAATCTCAGCAAACTGCTGTAATGGAAACAACAGTATGGTGCAATCTCAGCAAACTGCTGTAATGGAAACAACAGTATGGTGCAATCTCAGCAAACTGCTGTAATGGAAACAACAGTATGGTGCAATCTCAGCAAACTGCTGTAATGGAAACAACAGTATGGTGCAATCTCAGCAAACGCTGCTACAATCGAACATAGAAGTATGGTGCAATCTCGGCATACGCTGCTGTTGTAGGATACTGAAGAAACTCTAATGGTTCACACCCCTTTGTACTGTAATAGAACATTGACGTAAACTCTGAATGTGTGCAGTCCCACGCAATGTTGTAATAGAACAATGACGTAAGCTCTGAATGTGTACAGTCCCACGCAATGTTGTAATAGAACATTGACGTAAACTCTGAATGTGTACAGTCCCACGCAATGTTGTAATAGAACATTGACACAAACTCTATTAGTGGACAGTCATACACTCTGTTGTAATGGAGTATTGACATAAACTCTAATGGTTCAGTCTCAGCAAACTCTGATGTGATTCAGCACTGAAGTAAACGATGTTGGTGCTGTCTTCGTCTGTGATAGAGCGTAAAGTAACCTCTGTTCGCGTAATCTCAACAAACACGGTTGTAATAGAGCAATTGTAACAATGTCTGCTGTAATTAAGCATTGAAGTCTAATGTTGCAACAATCTAAAAAAAAAAATACTTTTAAAATACAGCATTGAATTTAACTCCTCTTAGCAATCCCTACAGTAAGTAATCATTTAAGAAAACTCGAATGGAGCCATCTCAAATACTGTTGCAACGGTTCACTGAAGTAAACTGTAATGGTTCAGTCTAAGCATATTCTGCAGTAACTGATGATTTAAGTAAACACGAATCGCGTAGTGCCAACTCGCCTTTAACAGAGCATTGAAGACAAGACTAGTAGCGCAATCACCGCAAGCAATGTTGTAACAGAGCATTCACATATACGAATATCCAATAAACATTTAAACAACATTTTACATCATTTTTAGCCGTTAAATATCAAAATACTTTCGAAGATTATTTTAATATATATACATTTACAACAGAATGAGATGCACTCGAAGCCAGAGTTTGATAAAAAGGATTATCTAACATGGGATTAATCTAAGCAACAGTTTAATAAAAAGGATTAACTAAAATGGGATTATTCTAGTATTGTAATACGTAGAATCTCCATGGGGCAATGGTAAGTTGTTGGACACAAAATCAGTGGGTAGCGTGTTCGAATCCTGTTTAGACCAGCTAGAGTCAGCTGACGACATGGTTTTTCACTGAGAAAGGGATTTTACTTTCTAAGCATCTGCAATAAATAGTCTCTCACGTACTTACATGCAGTCAAACACCAATCAATCAGTTAAGCAATCAATCAACCTCGTCGTTAGTGCTCAAATTGCGGTGATATGTCACCGATCCGACGCACACTTGTGGCAAAGCGCGCAAGAATCTGTGGTTATTTATTTAGCTCTCTTTCAATGTATTCCACACAGGTCAGTCTGTGACATTTGTATTATATTGGTGGAGACTTTCGGATGCATTGCCCTGGCGCCATGTTTCAAGTCATCAAGCAAATTATTTCACTTTTTTACTGATTGCAAATATAATATCTGAAACAAAACCCAGTTGAAATTTATTTATATATATATGCAGTCAAACAGCAATAAAACATTCAATAAATCAACCAGTCTCGTGGTTAGTACTCAAGATGTAGGTAGTATCACTGAGCCGACCCACACTAGTGGCTATCATATAAGAATCGTTGTTATGTACGTAGTTCTGTCCCAGGCTATTCCACTTTGCGACATTTGTGCTATAAGCGTGGAAACTTTCGGACGTCGTGTTTTGTGTCCTGAAGCAAATTATTTCAGTTTTTGCTCACTGCAAATATAACATATAAAGCAGAATCTGATATTTTCTTATTACTGCGCTCATTGGCCAGTAGAAACTAACGAATTAAGTTTTGTTTTGGCTTTGTTTATTTTCAAATTATTTCGAAGAACACTTATTCCCTGCATAAAATGTCCAGATTTCTTCTCATTGAGGTAAATGCTTTACCTTTTCGCAATGAATATCCAAACGAATGTGTTTGATGCACGACGTTTAGGCTGAGATATATTATAATCGTTTTTGTGTTGTCTCGTCCGCTTTCCAAGCCTCCAATGCTGTAAAGAATATCACATGCAGATTCCCACAGAATCTAAGAGCAAGTAGCAATACATAGAATTTTCGTGAACCTTTGGCCACATTCACCTTTTCATAAACATTGGTCAATATGCTTGGCTCTTAACCAATCAGATGCGTTTATAAGACTCGTGTGTGTGCATTGACGCATATGTTGCACTTCTAGGACTTCTTGCAAATTTCATTACTGTTTACTTAGGAGATAAATTATACGCCTATCGACAGACGTTTTTGTTTATGTTTGCCTTCATATACCTTCATTAAGCACTTCCATCGAACACTTGAAAAACACTTGATTCTAGCAGTGATTGCAAACCTTCGAGGTTAAATCGTGCTGAAGTAACGATTCCAGATCGCCCGGATGAAGCTGCTACTTGTCCAGGAGATAGAATTGAGCTTTAAACGTTTGGCAGTCAATTTTTTATACTTCATGTATATATTCATTTGAAAACCAGTATTTTAGCATTACTGGCCAACCTGCCATGGTGGGCCTGGGTAATTTATTGGGGATATAAAGGAGCATTTATTATTATCGACTCCCTCCAAATATATTGATTACCAGATTTAATCTAAATTTGATTAGTTAAATTTTGTTAACTGTGTTTTGCTGGTGAGCTTGTTCTGATTTCTCGTCATAATATTCTATTTTTTCGTTTGTTTCTTTCCTTGTTTTCGGTCCGTTTTCTTTTTTGCTTTTGGTCCCTTTCCATCCTTGTTCATGCGTTTAAGATAGTAACTAGCTTCCGGTCCCAATCTTGCAAAGCATGACATGCCTATGAAATAATGGCGGCAATACTTGTTGATAGCCAATGTCAGACTGAATTCGCCGTCTCATAAATGGTTCTGTAATAATATGTCTGCCGCACGCATCTTAGGCCATGATTGCTATCATTGCATGCAGTGCTTAACTCAAGATTTTTATTTCTATGAAATTATAGCAAAGAAAATTTACGTTCGATATTTGTCTCGGGGATCTAAACTATCTAGCTAATTATAAATCGAAGTACCTTTGTTCTATAGCGCCTTTCCAGAGGAAAAGCGTTGAAATTTTATTTGAAATACTTTTTTAAAACAATAGACTTGGAGAGAAAAGATGGAGAACTTTGTGCTGGGTAAGACCCCGCGTAGATATTAACAAATAAACAATCTTCTGACCATTTCGATTTTCGGCCAGTCATTCAGTTCCATATCTAAAACAATGCTGTTGGGGTTCAATTCAGAGGTGCATTTGTGAAAATTGTGATGCTTTTGTTTGTTTTGCACGGAACTATTAATCTCAGTTTTTCTATTTTTCCAATAGTGTAGCAAGAACGTAATTTCTGATGCACGCTGCAATTATTTGTGCCACGGTATAATGCGAAGAAAATATAGATCTGCCCAAATTCTGGTTTCTTGAGGAAGTATTTTCCACGCCAAATTCTATCATTTACATTATTCCTATTGTAATTACATTGTAAATAAATCTTTTCATATAACACGAAATTTTAAACTATTTGTTAGTATACACTGAACGCGTCAAAAGATATCTTTGTTTGATTTATGATAGATCTAAAATGAAGTAATTAACTTGGTATTGAAGAGTTGAACGACGTTATTAACAAAGAATAAGATTTGAATGACACGGACATCAAGAACTATTAATATAACAATCCGGAATTAGTGGAATATCCAATCAACGCTTAGCAAGTACCACATGAACTGACTTGTTACACCGAGGGTATCGACAACAGTTTTGACTGGTTCAGGCATTTTACCAAGGAGGATTTCGTCCTGTCCGAAAAAGCAGCTCCCCACCCTGCTCAAATTTCTTCTGAGAACTGATGGACTATTTATAGGCATAATGTCGCCTATTCATTAAAATGCGCAATTTTGTTGCATACATATCTGTCCGGAAAAAACCGCGTATAGTTTACATCCTTACGGGTACTTGGTAATAGCCACATGTAAGCACAAAATTCACAATGGTCACAGGACATAGGATATGCATTATTATACGCTGATTTTACAAGACGTCAGCCCTTCAACCGACAAGTGTCTAAAATGTACACCGATATGTCTGCAAATGATTTGCCAATCTTATGAATAATCCACCAGTATAAACACATGGGGGGGGGGGCTGATTTAATCGGACTAGATTTCGCCAACAAGGCATTTATTGGTTACAACTCAAACGATTCCGAAATTTGAAATATACGTCAATTTATGTTGGATCTCATGAAACAATCATACGCTTTTCTCGACGAATGGAAATGATGATTTGAAGAGACGCCTTCAAAGAGGTGGCTTGTGTTTCGAAGGTGAAAGACTTTTATGTCATTAGCGATATTGCTGCAGGAGGAAAGGCGTTGAAGTCCATCACCTCCAAAAAAGACCTGCACTTCATCTGCGGGACAGTCCATTTAATTTTTGTAGGGGGTAAGGAATTGCGATTTTTTTAAACAGAGTATATTTTCGGCCCCCGAATATCGTGAGAAAGTACTCTTGATCTGTTTTTAGGGAACAAAACCACTAATTATATTAGTGAAAAAATTAATTATCTTGAGGAAATAATACAAATTCTGGTTATAATAAGAACTAAGGTCCGACCCCCACTCTCCGAGAATTAAACGACCTTGTCATGGTCATGCAATTGAATTTTATCTGGCTAAATCGAGAAATGAAGAGGCCTTTATTACAACCATTTTGATGAAATATTTCAGTTCCGACACAGAAAAGGCATTTGATAATGCAAGGCTTGGTAGTTTGTTCTGAAATTCAAAATAGATTAGCGTAAGCACAAGGTCTTTGGAAAATAACTGTAAATATGTATACTGATGTGACTGGTGGAGTTTTATGTCAGAGTAGAGTATCATCAAGTTCTCCAGTTTTGCAGGGTTGACGTCAAGGTGGTATTTCATCTCCCTATCTCTCTTGATATACGTTATCGTTATTGATAAACGTTTAAATAGGTAGTTAATTCTGCTCAGTTATAGTATTCTGAAATTCACCACCGTATCCAGCTTTGGCAGATGATATATTCTTCTTATCCTAGTCAGTTACTGATTACTTCATGCGTTGTTTATAGGTATACACGATAATGGAGGTTTTAACACAATCCTAATAAAAGTAATCGATACTTTGTGTGCAGATTTCTAATCCGGAATTTGGACAACAACGTAAAGGAAGCAAACCAAAATCGTTTTAGCCCCGTATTTATTGTTTTTAGTTACGTACAACTAAATACGGAATTATTTCCATCTGAGATAAAATAATATACATTAATCCAGCGAGTTCTGTTTATTTTTGTGGGACGCCGTGTTATCTAAGTCATCGGAATCTATTCGTCTCTATGTTTTTTAGTGTGACCCAACTCTTCAGAGTTAATTATTCAGTATGTTTTGTAAGGCATAGTGAGACCTATGTCCTCAGGTTGTATTAGACTCTACGCTTTGTAAGACGTCCCGTGATCAAAGTCCTCAGAATGTATTTCTCTTTATATTTTGTGTGATATAGTCAGACCTGAGTCCTCAGAATGTATTAGTCTCTATGTTTTTGTGAAACATGGTGTTACCCAAGTCCTTAGAATCTATTTCTCTGTAAGTCTTGTGAGACATCGTGTGACCTAGCTTCTCAAAATATAGAGACTGATAAACGAATTTTGTTTTGAAGGAATTCTTTTATAAGTATAGTATAAATTATATCGTATCTTTCTGAACATGTCGTCAGAAGACAGATAATCAAATGCAGAGATAACAGCTGGTATGAAAATTCTTGGAAAAATTGGTTGATGGTGTATCTACACGCACATTCAGAAATTAAGAATTCATGACACGCTTGCTTCCTCCGCAATTTGATAAGTGGGAGAACAGATCCTGTTTGCTCGAAATCTTGTAAATGTCACACCTTGTTTAAGATGTATGAAAATGTAAGAGATGACTGTCTACCTGAATGTAGCTACCTAATTGTTCAAAGTGAGAATTTTAGGGAATATATTACTGGTAAATTTGGTGTATTTGTGTAGACGTATTTTGATTCCTTAGAACCTTGTGATTTTGTATATTCCTTTCTTGGAAATATGGCATTTAAACTGGTATATTTCTTGTACAATTAAATCATTTACTTTCACAATATATGTTTTAATAATATTGTTGTCAGATGGAAAAGATATATTAATGCTGATTAATATGGAATGTGTGTATGTCTTCTATTCATTATGTGTGTGTGTGTGTGTGTGTGTGTGTGTGTGTGTGTTTAGGAGTAGGGGGCGTTACTGCAACATAATTGTTCGTTTATTAAAGTGCAGACGATTTGGTATGGTTTGGTGCTTTATGAATATCAACACAACTAAGTAATTTAGTGCCGAGGCAATTAGAGTAAAGTGCCTTGCCCAAGAACACACCATTGTAGCTGACACAGGCTGTTCCGATGGTAGGATTCAAACCCGCACCCTATCGATCGTGAGTCCGGCACGATAACCACTAAACCTCCGCGGCTTAGAGTGTAGACGAAGTTACGGTAATAAATGGAACGCTGATATAAAATACACATAAGTTAGATTGTACCTTGATATCTCTTAAGCCAACAAATTTTTTACAATAGTAATTTTAGTCCCTATTTGCTATGTAAAACAATTTTGCTTGATTATAACATGAACTTATTCGTATTTTGGTTTATTCTAAGAAAGAAAATAGTACAATCTATTACCCATGTCTCAATTTGGTTTGTGCTAGGTAAAAAAGATATTTGGGGGAAGGAAGAAATGTCAAATATTTTTGTACCCTGACATGGCATGATTGTAGTCACCAATTCACTTTGTGTGTAATCGTTTATTCCCCAAAATAATCCCTTTACCTAATGCCTGTCAGATGAAAAGTACATCTGTATCTTAATTTAATCCATTGTCTTGACAATATAGCTATTGCTAAGACTGTAAAATGTTATTTCTACATGCAGAGTATAGATATAAATTCAAATCTAAATTTCTCATTTAATTATCGCTGACTTTTCATAGTAAGCAAAGTAATAAAAAGCAGAAGATAAAAAAAAAGGCATGGCGCATCATTAATGTGTTACTATTATTTTGCGTTTGTTCTTTCTTATCGTTCTTCGGAAATATTTTAAGCAATGCAGTTAGACAGCTTAGTTTTCAAAATCCACTTTTATCAGAATGGTTCATAATAACGGTTTCCACATCGTGGCAACACAGAAACTGGTTTATCTTAAGAAGACTGTATTGTCCTCAATAAAAGGGTGGACATTTTAAATCTCTTTTCGTGTCGTCTGCATATGATTCTATCTTCTTTTTCTTTTAAACTTCTGACACAGTAGTACCTCGATATGGACTATTTTTGCACTTTTTAGTTTTTTTTCTCCGTAAAACCCAACTAGAACGAATGTCGCCACACGTGTGGTCAGAAGCTTTACCCGGAATTAAAGTTTTCATATATTCTTTTGTCATATTCCAGAAGACCTACGTCTGATCGTGAAGAGCAAAGAGGACAAGAATCAAAGTCTTGAGGAAGAAGTACGTGTTCTTGACAAGCAACTAGACGATCTGAGAGGAGAGTTCCACCGGAAGGAGATGGAACTGCTGACGGACCTAGACATGATATACGATAAAAACGAGGTGCGTCGTAAAAAAAATTTCCAATACATTTACTTTATTAAAGAAGCATAGAGCACATCAAATCATTTCAAATAGAGACGCTCTTCGGCAAAGAGATAGAACAATCTAATCCCTTTTGTTCACCAGGAAGGAATCGGTGGATACCAATTATGAATGTGTTTGTTTTTAGTTGAATAGATCTCTTGAACGATCATGGATTGCTATTTTCCGCGTAGAGCAAGTGCAAGCGGATGAAAAGTTTTTTAATCATGAGAGAAAAGGTTCACAAAACATAATAAGAGTGGTTCAACTAAGGCAGTGTATCTTGCTATTATGAAAACTATGCACGTGAGAGACTCATAAATTCGGGCGTTACCTTTGTCTCGGAAAATGATGAGAAGTTAAGTTTTGTTATCTTTCAAGAAGAGGCACTGGTTCGCACGAAGGGGGTAACTTATATATATATATCGTAGTTCACATTTGGCAAACTCGAAACAAATGGTGCATTTAAGACTTCCTCATTTTGTTCACAGCAAGTTAAATCTCTCTTAGGTAGACCGAAGAAATTCTATTTTTATCCATCTGAGAGTTTATTGTATGCTTGACAAAATTGATGGCGAGTTTCCCTATCTAACGAATAAAAGCTTCGTTCAGTGCCGAAATGAGGATAGCGATAGCGCGGAGAAAACATCTCAAGTGTAGTTTTGTCATGATTGAAACAAAACGTAATTATTTTTCACTGCCAAAACGGGCAGAGAAGGAAATAATTTTTATTAATGGAATGACGTACAAGATGAGTAGGAAAAAGATTCTATTTAATCGGATATAATCATATCTGTCTGAATTTGTGCCATAGTGTGTAATATCATATCTCCGTCTGGCGGAGGTCATTAGCTATGTATCGTGTTTTGCTTTTCAATTATGAATTCTGAAGTTCACGCATTTCTTTTCCTTCTTTAAATTGTGGCGTATAGAAAAGATAGACTACCACTTACACCATGAGAAACAGTATTGTCCGATTACTCTGCTTCATGTCTAGTACAAATTTATGGTACGAACAAATGACTTAGAATCGCACAGCCACAGACAAAAATGACTTAGGATCGCACAGCCAGAGAGAAAAATGACTTGGCATCGCACAGCCACAGGCATCAATGGCTTAGGATTGCACAGCCACAGACAACAATGACTTAGGATCGCACAGTCACAGACAAAAATGACTTGGCAATGCACAGCCAAAGACAACAATGACTTAGAATCGCACAGCCACAGACAAAAATGATTTAGGATCGCGCATCCACAGACAAAAATGACTTGGCATCGCACAGTCACAGATAAATGACTTGGCATCGGACAATCACAGACAAAATGACATGGCATCGCACAGTCGCACAAAACAATGACTGGCATCGCACAGCCGCCGACATCAAAGACTGAGGATCGCACAGACACAGACAAAAATGACTTAGGATTGCACAGTCACACACAACAATGACTTAGGATAGCACAGCCACATACAAAACTAACGTGGCATCGCACAGCCAAAGGCAAAAATGACTTAGAATCGCACAACCACAGACAACAATGACCTAGTCTGAGCTTTCTTCTTGAAGGACGGCTTTGTTTTGATTGATGTAAACACGAGCTATATTAGGAAATTATATTAGGCTGGTTGTGATTGAAGAAGACGCTACGTTTTAAATATGATAGCAAATTTGTTTATATATCTAGTAACAATTTATTGGCGTAATTCCAAATTTTATTAATTTTGTCACATGTACAATACTAGCAAACATATCAGATTACAAGTTTTAATGAACAAAATTGTAGGATTATATGAACGAATATTTTGTATCTTATTATCAGAAATTTTCGTTGATTAAGTATTTGCTTTCTTTTGCGGTCGGAAAAACACAGCTGCTGAAGGCAAGTGATTATGTGGTTGGGATAACGACTTCAGTACATGTATATCTGTAATAATTAGTTGTAAAAACTCCCGTTCATTAATTTATCCGATAAGGGCTTATGTGAGATGTGTCATGAATCAATAACACATGGAGCATAAGCGGGAATTATTTTTGACATAGTTATTGTTTAATTTTGTATAGGGCAATTTCGACTTAAATGCATATGCATTAAGATGAGGAATTCGCCAACACATAAACTGGAATAAAATTTAAGGTTGATTTCATTCTTGGCATTCTAGTGCTGATATAAACGGCTTTGATGCGTATGCAGAAGCACGTGTTCCCTGTGTTTTTGTTGTTTGTTTTTTTTTACCACGCCTCGAAATATTAGTAGCATTTATGCAAGTTTAATAGTCCATCCTAACTAGGTGGGCATCGTCTGTACTCATCCAGGTGAGAATTCTTTGTAATTAATACCTAAGTAATACTTTAGTACTAATGATAGGAGTACATTTGAAGCACAGTCTGATGTTACTAAGTAATACTTTAGTACTAATGATAGGAGTACAGTTTAAGCACAGTCTGATGTTACTACATCAGCATTTGTTTACTTTCGGCGACGTATTTTCATATGCAATCAACAAATTCACCAAAGAGGAATATTATCTACCTTGTGTCTTTCGTTCTTTCAGAGGAGAGTTAAATTACATAACAATGTACAGCTTTGGAATAACTTACTTGGAAACAAGAAATATTTGGTTACAATTATGTTTTAGATTCTTAGCAATCTGCTGGACGTTGTGAAGGACAGAGCCGACGCGGCGGAACAAGAACTAGAGAGACTGGCACAGGAAGAACGGGAAGCTTGTATTCAAGAAGCGACAACTCTTAAGAGCCGATCGCCAAGCACGCTGAGTGGTGTCAGTACTGGAAGTGACGAAGTCTTCGACTTAGGATCCTCTTCGGAACGATCACAGGTCATACATAAAGAATGGGAGGTAATATTGAACAGGTGGATCCCGCGGCACTGCGTGACAATGACCATTGCGTGTTATATAATTTTATTTCTCGTACGGTCGAATCTTTCGATTAAACCGGCATGAAAATTTTTAATATCTTTCTTTCGATTTTGTATTCTTTTTTAAATTAAATTTTAAAACATTCTTCCATGCCGTGATAATAAATGTCTTGGCGATTTAACATAGTGAATGGCTAAAAATTTTCCTCAGTATATTAACACCTGTTCTGATAATTGTTATTTTGTTTTGTTTTTTTAACCATGCCCTCCCTTCCCTCCCCTCCGTCTCTCCTTACTATCTTCAGTTCCCCCGCAGTAAAGCTGGATCCACTGAAAGGCGCATGGGCGACTATAGCGTCCACTGCCGTGAACGAAGTTACGCTTTACACCGCATATCCTCCGCAGGTTAGCAACAAAAGACGCTATAATGCTTTGCATATGATCACACATTATCTGCAGATTGAAAATCAGACTATAGCTGCATACGCTAGGTGTTCGCAGCATTTTGCACTGTGGAAACCTATGTTGAGAATGTTTAGCATTAGTGTGACAAACAGGGTTTGTGCTGACGACTTCTTTAATGAAATGATCAAAGAATTCGTTATTGCCAAATTTTTGTTTTTGAAATTAACATTCATTCTTTACTCAAGAAATATTTCCCGCTAGTGTGAGTAAACCATATGTGTTTTACATATGTTGAACAGGGAAATTAGTGCGTTTATTATTACATGATATTATTGCACGATATTATCAGATGATATGCGACCTGAAACAGCAGGAAAGCGATTTTTTCTTTAACGATGATTGTACTTAACAAAGACATTTTGTTACACGTTTATGCTTTAGCACTATTTTGTAAAGTGTACTATAAAAAATTTTTAACATGTGTTTGTTCCTGTTGGTGTATCGTGGCAACATGCAATAAAATTCGTTACTTGTCAACTTTCATGTATAAGGACTTTCTAAATACTCCCATGGATACATCTTCTTATGAGACATATCGTGCTGAAATTTGCAGTTATAAAATAATTTACTGAACTATTTGCTTTCTTTCTTGAAAGTTTTTTGGCAATAATCTTGAACAGATAGCTTTAAATTGTGTCGCTCCGATAATTTGGGATTAGTGAAAGAACTTTTTTGTGTTCGTATTAAGTTACTTACGTCTGACAAATTTGGAGACATTTCTTGGAGTAATATTAGCGGAAACTAATTGTGGAAATCACCAATATAATTTTAAGATGACAACAGAGCTAAATCACCAATATAATGTTAAGATGACGACAGAGCTAAATCACCAATATAATGTTAAGATGACAACAGAGCTAAATCACCAATATAGTGTTAAGATGACAACAGGGCTAAATCACCAATTCATTGTTAAGACGACAACAGAGCTAAATCACCAATACAATGTTAAGATGACAACAGAGCTAAATCGCCAATATAATGTTAAAATGACAATATTTTGATAGCATGACAAGCTTTCTCTCAATAAACCTCAACGTGTCACCAAAATGTAAATGATACAAACTTAATGTATTTTGCCGCGATGGAGATACTGCTCGACATGGGCACCCGCAGCATGGGTCAAGGGGGGTCACGTGCCCCCCCCCATCATACTGCATATATATATATATATATATATA
>JAECUM010024460.1:0-12233 GCA_016617855.1 Megalonaias nervosa
CTTCTATTTTAATTATTCTCCTCTCCAAGCTGAATTTAAGTAGAGGATTATCCTCATATTCTGTTGTTCAGGTGCATGAAATAAATTATTTGTCATTAAAGAATAAAAATTATCTGTATTTAATAGTATTATGTCAACAATAGATAATTCATTGTCAGAGAGACAACCGCCCCACTATCAACTTCCGTATATATTACACTGGGTTTACTTATTTCTAACAAACAGCATGTTTATTATATTTTCGTATGATACTTTTATCTGTTATTTCTGCTGACTTTTCTACTGGATCTACGTTTTTGGGGTAGTATCATACTGTTGGCATCCCTTTTACTGTTGGTTTAAGGTTCCTCATAATCGTTCGAAGAAACCTTTTATATATTTTAGTTGCAGTTTATACCTTTGGTTTATTTCGTGTTTCTTTTCTACATGTTGGTCATCAAGGCGTTTGTATTGGTTTTAGTTTCTCGGCTACAATTTCTGCAAAGTCCTCTGTTTGAGTAAGTCCTTTTACTCGTCTTTTTCAGCTATTTAATTTCTTCATTCATTTCATAAATGACTTTTCAATTGTTATTCTTGAAACTAAATTTTTCGAAATTATATGTTGTCAAAAATATAGTATTTGCAATATGCTTTTAAAAGTATAATAATATAATAATTTATCTTATTTAGAAACTTTAATGTAACAAATTAATAATCCATGTAAAATAATGACATAACATTAACAAATTAAATAAAAGTATAACAATTAAATACAAAAACTCATGTTTGCAAAAACTATTGATGATACAACATAGCTGATTTTCTTATTTTCTCAGATTCAGTGCTGTCAAAACGAGTTTAATTTCTGATAAGATATAAGTCACTATGCTGTATTAGTAGTAAAGTGGGACGATCCAGTCTATTATAGGAACAAGTAGTATCATAATGGGCGTTTGAGAGAACACTTACCGATCACCTTTTATATTCCCTTGACTTTTTCCACTCCGGAATTTCGGTACAAGCCAGGATTTTTATGGAAGCTTCTCTTATCAAGTCCGCATCAAGGGTTGGGGCAATGGGGAGATGTGAAAATGTGGTCCCATATACGCTCATTATGATACTACTCACTGAGATGACCGGTTGTGAGACAACTCTACTCAGAAGGAACACGGGTGATTGCAATGGCATTTGCAGATGAGTTCAAACAATCCGTACTAAAACATGGAATAAGGATACGGAGAGACGCGAGAAAAGAAGACACGCTTGCACTATTAGGACTCACGGAAGAGCTGCGTCAGACCATGAGAAAGCTTCATGCAAAATGAGCAGTTCGGTTGCTTATTAGGATTCCTCCACGGGCCAAGCGGACTGAAATTGCACGTGTTGTCGCTGATGAACATGACCGTCGTCCTATCGCGGGTACTTCATGCTCAGGAGGCTGTTGTATATTGTTATGAGATAATCAAAGTTCCAAAGTTTTCAAGTTACACAAGCGCTCTCCTGATCTTCAAGATTGCCAAAGAATCATCACAAGCGTAGACAAATCAAGGACAGATTCTAGATGGACTCAGGTTTGGTAATGTTGAATACGGTCACTGTTATTAAAAAGTTTAAACAACTTAACCCCAATATCTCCGTTAATGTATGTCCATTGGGTCGGCGTTAATGTGTACACTTGGAACAGCTGTCTTTATTCAGTTCAATTATCCACACATGCACAAAACGAAGATTCATGCAGGCGGTTTAAAGTTAATTTATTACTGATCAACATGGACGGATCAGAGGCGTGGTAACATTACGCGTTGATAAATGATTTTTAACTAACAGTTTGCCGTTTCAGCAAACACCATGGAAGAAAGTTTCCATGTCAATTCTGAATGAATGTATTTTGCACCCTACAACAACTTGATGGGCATGAATTTTACTTTAGCGGAATCAGGCAGAAGCCACAGCGCACAATCACGCCAGAGCCTAGCATGATATTTTTTTATATTTACCGCAGTGCAACGGAGATGATGGTCCCGTATGTTATTTACTCAGATTTGAAATGCTTAAAATTTCCCGAAGACCCTACCCGGTTTTCGTCAAACACGATGCAAGTTACTTAAAACGTCCCATGCTGGTTTTGTTACACTGTTGCCCGATATGATGGAGCAAATTAATCACCAATGTTATACAGTGGCATGACTCGGACTAGGTGTGTATTAATTATCTCGATGTTACAACGAAATGGATCCGGCAAATCCTCTCCTCGCCTGCGGACCTGATCAATAATAATGCTATTATTCTTGACTTTTCCGCGGCCACTCATCGCTGGATATGTTGATCAGCTTTCAGTAAGCAACAAAAACTTTAGACTGATTGCCTTACACAATGACAAATCAAAACTAAAGCTTACGAAATCCATTCATGCTTGCGAGTCAGTGCTGGGTCTGATGAAGCTACTTAAGTACGAACTTTTATACGACATGATTAAGCTTCAGAACAGCGACCAATTCAAAATGATTACACGTATACGGAATTAATCTTAATGCATGTAACTACCAATGATATCTATGCTGATAGGTGGCATCGCTCGCTGACAGATTCGACACCAGCGAATACCATTCCCCTTCCCCAAAAATCACCCCCTATTTAGCAATGTTAACATACATGTAGTGGGAAAATTCAAAGATGAATGTGCAGTAAGCCCACCGAGGAATATATAGGACTACAATCCAAAATGTATTCGATCCTTGTCAGATCGCGGAGTAGTAAAACATTAAGAAAGCGAAACTTAACCATTCCAATAACGCGCTAGAATATTTTTCCGTTGCCGACACAGAAACACAGACGTGATTTATGCACACCACGCGTGCCTAAAGTGAGCTGTCACAAGTGACATATGTTGATGATATTTGGCGGAGTTAACGCGCACGGTCTTGCAAACATACACTGCACCTGGTGTGCCACTAACCATTCGTGGGATAAGTTTCAAAATATATTCGAGGAGACCATCTAGGACCACATAGTTTTCTCACATTTAATTTGACCGGTTCAATCGGGGAGAAAGGATTGAATGGAACTGAGAAAACAACTGAACACCCATGGTAAAAATATGCAATTTAGAAACTTATCAGTGATGTCATTTGCAAGGTATTTTGACTGATCTGTTTTCAGTCGTGACAGATTTCACGTGAAGACTACACAGAAGGATGGGTTCGAACAAACGTTTGCACCACCGTTCAAACCAACGTGAAACCGCGCGAGCGTCCAGAATAGCATGGAAGCTACGATAGCAACTACGGAGACTACTGAACGTCTGCCAGAGGCTCGTGCGGAAATCCAAGAAGGTATCAGAAAACGATAGCGTGGTCGTAAAAGGCACACATTTACTCGACAAAGACGTTACAGATGGATTTGCGAATATTTCACAAATACCTCCCGAGTATAGGCCAGAGATGGGAACACCGCCTCAATTATTTAAAGAAAGAGGTCGCCAGTGTCTCTCTTAACAATCCCCCCCCCCCCGGACACTAGGAGAAGCTGTTATTGAGACGATTATCAAAGAAAATGATGCGGAGATTAACGGAGTATGGCCCTGGTGGGCAATCGGGGAGTTTACTGGAATAAACCAAGCCACTTTGTAATTCCAGTGAATAATAATTTGAATAAATAAATCCACCAAAATTAAAAATGAACGCAACAGTAAGAATAATTTTGCTTCGGATGTTGAGGCAAGAATGAATAATCCTAATGTAAACAAGATTATATACCCCTCTACTTGATCCAGGTGGCAATTACCGTTTCCTGAAAATACTCTGTCAACTTTATAGAAAGCGTCTATTCTGGAAGATTCTATGGTCAGAATCAAGACTGTATCTTTAAGTCAAAAATATATTTCCTGTTAATAATGACCTGAATAGTTCATCTATTGTCATGGAGAAATATTAGCTATGTATTATGTTGTTTACAAATAATGTCACTAGTCAGGTATACTATTAACTTGATCTTGAACAAAGGTCAAGTACAAAATACTGATGTATATAACATATAATAATCAAGAAAAGCCAACAAATAATACAAATTAATATACATAACAGTTACACTGAGGCTTTCTCCGACATTTCTGAATGTAAAATCACCGTGTGGCTAACCCAAGCACAACGTGATCAAATCAAAAGAGTAAAAAAACCCACAAACTCCATGATATTTCAGTTGTCAATATTTGAAGTGACGCACCAGCAAAAGAGTGACTGGATATTTCTATTCTATGCGCTGATTCCAGGTCTGTTGGCGGATTCGGCTCCCACTATTGCAAAAGCAGCTGTGTTAGGGACTGTATCAGGAATGGTTCTGGAAAGGGCATTCGGTGGAAAAAAGCTATATTTTTCTCGTTTCTGCATACCGTCTAATAGAGGAATGAATAAAAGGAAAAGGTCTTCGATTATCCAATCGTCAGAGGTAAAGGTTTCCAAGAAGTAGCAGTCATCGGTTGTTGATTTCGCCGTTAATGGTGAAGGAAAAGCGTCCGTTCACTAATCCTGATTTACTCGCGATATTAAAGTCAGTTTCGGAGCTGTCCTTATGCGGAACGAATTTTCGTCCATGATTCGACGCACGTGGGAAAACGGAATGATTAACCTGGAGTCCATAACAGTTTCTGGAACTAACGGGGTTGCTCTTATATATATATTTAATTTTCATTGTTTGTTAGTTTTTTAAATAGTTTTTTATATGATGTGCGTAATGATACATTGTATCTAGTAGCTGACCTTGTCCAACGTCATTAACATTTTTGGTAAACAACTTTTTTTTTTCTCAGAGTGAGGATCATTATCTTAAGCTGAGTCGAGGACATTGTAGTATTTATAGCTTGACTACGTGATGATTGCATATAAATATGTATCATATGTTTCATTGTGATTTTGGTGAGGGACTTTCTAATTATAACTTTGGTCTTTATATTCCTTCTAGAATAATGTAATTTTGACCCTCATCCGGCGATTTTTTTGCAACTTAGTTTGTAATATAAGCGATGGTTTTTTTTCTTCTGAAAGTTTATCAGTCGTGCTTTAAGATCTAGCAGAATAAATTTTTATATTATTGTTGTGTCCATAAATTCATTTGGCTGGGATTTATTTCTTTAAATTATTCAATTCAAGTGATTTTCATACAAAGGTGCTCTGATAAAATGCTTCGAAAGAGAGACTGGCATTCATAATGATATACAAACAAAAGGATATGTTCTCGGATAGTATTATTGCGATTAATCAAAATACAGTTGTCACATCAGCATTATACGGGTCATCACAGACACATCACCACGTTCAGCATTAGGCATAATTTGAATTTCCACTAAAGCTTTTCTTCAGAACTTTAAATTATTAATACTTGTGTTTGTAGTTCTATGATTATTCTGGGATTTAATTCGCAATACCGTAAGATCTTTTTTTTTATGTCACTTTGTATTCTAGGGAAATAAATTATTTGTTTAGTTTTACAAAGCTTGTTGCTCTTCACTATTTTTGTTACCCTTTTTAAGAGCATAAAGTCGTAACAGTTGCATACATGGAAACACCTCGACATCAATCGTACTTTGACTCGGTTTTCGAACCTTTCACATACGCAGCATCTTTACCGTTAGTCTCCATAATGATATTCAGTTCGAAAGACGCAGTGTGTATTCATTGGAGAACTTGGCCGTCTTTGGCGTCTGTTGTTAAGATGAAATCCATCACTTCATATACATGATGAATTCTGAACAGGCAGGAGATGACGATGTTGAGGAATTATAGATGAGGTGTTGTATTGGTTGACACGGGATGCCAGCATCAGTTGTGTTGGGGTTTTTTTTTCTAATGGTCGACGATTATCTTCTTTGTAGTCGTGTTACCAGACATATATGCTCAAATATAATCTGTGTGATGGACAGACAGAAATCAACAGTTGGGTCAATCTTGATGTGGCGATATCAGCTTGACGACAGTTTGAAGACTTCGTATTATCATGCGAAAAACACAGAGTCACAGACTGCGCCGCCAGGTGTGAAAACACCGAGAGATTGTTTTATAACGATTAAGTTGAATTTAGTCACAAATCTACTCCAATTATATATCCCGTGAATTAGGTTAAACCAACATTGATTAAACTAAGAAAAGATAAATCTCGACTGCTATTCAACAAGGACACACATGTCCGTGTAACACTTCTTGGGCGAAGACGAGGACAGCCCTTTCTAGCACATCGGTGATGTAATCAATATGGCTATATATGAACAGGGTGTTAGGCCCAACAACGCACAATAGCCTGAAAGTTAAATATTTTCCCCGGAAAATATTTTCTATTATTGCATAGCTGTTATACCAATATAAAGGTCAATTAATTAGAAGTGCGTATCAGTGTTGCACCCAAGCACGACGCATCCGGACAAGTTATATCTGTTAAGCAACTATACTAAGCGATCACATTATTAATAGAAAAGATGTGATGGACCCTCAAAGTTACCGACGCGAGAAAATAATTGAAACGCAACAACAACTGCGTGGTGAAATCTATCTCCAAGTTAACCGTTGTGCTTATAAAATATAAACGCTAGTGTGCTGTCATTTGAGTTTGCCGCCGCGATCACCGTTGGCTTGAGTATTACTTGAATCGCAACCACTGCATTCAGAATTGTTACCAAAGCCATATATTGATAGGAACTGATGTCGCGAACGATGCTGGAAATGTAATTGCGCTACGTTTACATTCGCGAATACGTGTCTATTCGGACATTGCCTTTGCCGAATAATTTAGTCTCAGTAGAATTAATAAACCATCTTTGGTATCTATCGAAGATAAAGCCATTACCAATGATGAGTTGGAGACGGTGCTGGTTGAGATGGAAAACCACCGATGTCTTCGCGCACAGATAGGGAACCGGGTCGGCCCAAAATCCGGTAACTGATGTACAGGATGTAAAAAGCTTAAAGCTAATCTGTCTCAACGAGTTGTGTCAGAATCGCCGTTTAAGTAGTATCATAAAGGGCTTGATTGAGACATATAGAATTCTATTTTGGGGTTTGGACCGAGACAAGGAAATCCCAGTCAAGGGGTTACATTATTTGTCTCCCCGCGAGGCTTGCCGAGTGGGTAGACATATAATGTAACCCCAAGACTGGGATTTCCTTGTCTCGGTCCAAAACTCAACGTAGATTATTTTTCTCACCCAATATTATCCTTTAAAGTAAGAAAGAACTCCTCCCTTGTGCAACATAGTTCACGCGACAATGTTTACATGCGGTACATTAATACAAATATGTTAATGAAGACTGTGGCGTGACGTGTCATCCAAAGTACACAGTTTTTATGCGTGAGTCAAAACAAAATAACAACATTAAACGTTGCATAAATTTTAAGTAATATCACATTTAATATATGGATGTTATATGCAATTAACAATAAATAGTTAATATTTATTACAAGAAAATGTTTTATTTTCATTAGTTCCAATTTAGAAAATTATATTGTACATAATGAAACTGCACTCGGCCCACAGCTCTGTTGTAGTGTAAATACATTTAGCATGAGTGTCCGTGCTTGGGTTATTCACGGGTAATTAGAGATCCGTGTCACTATCATAAATAACTCTCTTTTTCTTTAGATGAGGTGAAACTATTTGTGACATACTTGTGTTGTAATTAATATTGATTGTAAAAGTACCTCCGTGTATAAAAGACACTCCAAATACGGACCACAGCAGATAACCATGTGCTAAACTTTAAAGTTCACTGATTCTTTGAAAATTTATTTTTCTGTCTTGGAAATATGGCAAGTGTAACAGTGAAATTTGCTTATGGATTAATGTGTTGACGGATAAATGATTCCTTTTGGCCGGTAAGTGCATTATTTGTCATTAAATATTGTAGGTATATTTTTGATTCAACTGGGGCGCAATGGAGATACTTAACAAAATTAGAATAAAGCATGTTTGACTTAACTCATTTCTGGCTGTTACTAAGTTTTCTGTAGTTGTTAAGAGCGTTGGAAGACTATGAAGTGTATAGGTCTATAGACTATGTGCATAGATCAGTGTTTTCTGTCATAGTTCATTTCACACAGCATTGAGAATTTTATCCTATCTGTAGCACAGTCAATTTTCAGGTCAGCGTCATTAAATGTAGCTAACAGTACATAATTTGTTTCACACGAAGTATTTAAAACTAGTTAGGTAGCTTTAGCTACATTTAATGACGCTGACCTGAAAATGTACTGAGACAGGCGTGCAGATAGGATAAAACTGACTATGCTGTGTGGAACGAACTATCATAATACCACAAAGCTCAACATCGTGTGCGTGTATGTGTCTGTCTGTTTCGAAATGTTTTGTATGGTGTTTTCTCAAAAATGGAGAGTCCTTAAGTTACTATGTTGTTTTGTTATATATTTGTTTGTTGTTGTTGTTGTTGTTGTTGTTTGATTTTAGAACAACTACGTCAGGCATAGCAGAAGACAACAAAAGTTTATTTTTTTAAAAGTAGTTCCAAGGGTGTGGACACCTAGACTGAGATGACCTGTCTGAGACAACCAGACTGAGATAAGAAAAGTAAGGTTAGCAAAACAGCTAGATTCCTCAGTCGCATGGGTGAGAAAATGCTTTCCAATCACGTCTACTCAGTCCCTTAATCAATGGCGTGCATTTGACAAGCGAAGCTTCTTTTCAAATGCACGCATTTGTTCCAAAAATTCCCCGAGAGAAAAAGGGGTTTTCGGTTGCGGTACGTGATAGGTTAGTGTTTCAAAAAGGCCCAATATGATACTACTGAGCCCAATTTTCAACATGATAAAGGTTTCTGGGTCTTAACATGGGAATTGTACTCTGGGCCCAATCGAGAACGCAATCTTGGACCTCCATATTAAATAGCCGGTTATGTTTTGGCTAAAAACTGAAATATCGAATTATGGCTTGATTGATAAATATACGGACATACAAATACATCGAAGGTGTATATCGTAACCGAGTTGTGTGTCTTGGAGAGAGAGAGAGAGAGAGAGAGAGAGAGAGGGGGGGGTGTCTTTAGGCGGAACAGTGGCAATTGTGACTGTAATCTAAACCATTCTGCCACATATTTTGTGCAGGCTGGAAATTTTGACATGGAATTTGCGGGCGTCTGTGTGTGTGCGTGTGTGAGAGAAATTAAGAGAGATTTTGAGACAAAAATGTAATTTATTATTATTATTATTATGATTATTATTATTATTATTTATTGTTGTTGTTGTTATTATTACTGCTGTTGTTTCACAGTGTGTGCGTGTATGAAGCACACACAGAACGTATGTTCGTCTTATGAAGAAACAGTGACAACTATGATTCAAATCTAAATCATTCATTATGAAGCGCGAGGAAGGGCATCCGGTGGTGGTGTTGGGCGGTTGCAGAAGCAATTTCACTGCAAGCGTTTTGTTTTAGCTACAGTCACTGTTATGTTGACATTTCATAATTTTTTTTTACAAATTTGCTAGCTATATGTTAAACATCCAAATAACAGGAAGTTGTCGTTATAGCTACAGTCACTGTTATGTTGACATTTCATAATTATTTTTTTACAAATTTGCTAGCTATATGGTAGACACATCCAAATAACAGGAAGTTTTCGTTATAGCTACAGTCACTGTTATGTTGACATTTCATAAAAACAATTACAAATTTGCTAGCTATATGGTAGACACATCCAAATGACAGGAAGTTGTCGTTATAGAACTACATATTGATGGCTGGCAAAGAAATGCCTAATCTACTGCATTCAGCCCTGTGAGAATTTGCAAAGAAGATATGATTTCCGATGGATCTGATTTGTTTGGAATGTGAACTTGAGAGTTAATTGTAATTCATGGGGACAACATACGAAAAACCAAAGTGTGTATACTTTTATTTGGCTGTTTGAAGCATGAATTCACACATGCCCGCTTTAGGATACCTCTCTGTCTGTCTGTCTGTCTCTCTCTCTCTCTGTCTCTCTCTCACACACACACACACACACACACACACACACACACACACACACACGCGCGCGCGTCAGGTGCACTATTATCCCTATACGAAATCTAAATCGAAACGAAAAATCTTACAATCCGTCTTTAGCTTAGTGTGAAAATTCTATCCCATGTGCGACGAGAAAAAGAATTCTAACATTATAAAAACTAACACAGGACATCTTAGGTTCAATCAAACCTAATTTGGGTATCGGCAGCGGAAGCCAGGAGAATAGACAACGGAAAATGAAAGAATTTGACCAATGTTGATTTGTGGGATACACGCCAAGTCATACTGTGCTGATTCAATAATAGTTCAACAAATAATAATACTGGCTTTTAGAGTAAAAAAAAATAAATATTTGCAATGAACATTTCTATCATAGAATTGACCCTTTTTCAGAACCACATAAAAACGGTTGTATCCTCTCATGTATCCACATCATCTAACCCACCCACATAATAATAATAATAATAATAATAATAATAATAATAATAATAATGAATTAGTCTTAAAAATTGAACCCGAATATTTTGTACCTCCGTTGTTTTCGAAATTTAAGACATGGGTTTTGTCCCATTCGAAATTTAAGTCATAGGTTTTGACCCATTCGAAATCTAAAGCATGGTGTAAGGCATAGGTTTTGTCCCATTCGAAATCTAAGCCATGGATTTTGTCCCACTCGAAATCTTTGGCATGGGTTTGTCCCATTCGAAATCTTAGGCATAGGTTTTGTCCCATTCGAAATCTTAGGCATAGGTTTCATCCCATTGGAAATCTAATGGATGGATTTTGTCCCATTCGAAATCTAAGCATGGGTTTCATCTCATTCGAAATCTAAGCATAGGTTTCATCCCATTCGAAATCTAAGGCATGGTTTTTGTCCCGTTCGAAATCTAAAGCATAGTTTTCATCCCATTTGAAATTTAATAGATGGATTTTGTCCCATTCGAAATCTTCGGCATAGGTTTCATCCCATTCGAAATGTAAGGCATGGGTTTTGTCCCATTCGAAATCTAAAGCATAGGTTTCATCCAATTTGAGATCGAATCGATGAATTTTGTCCCATTCAAAATCTAAGTCATGGATTTTTTCCCATTGTAAATAAGTCAGTCAGAATTATACAATCTCGTTTGCTATAAACAAATTGAAGCTTTTTGTGATCTAATTTTGGTTCATATTCTTTTAGACGGTGACAGAGATGCGTAATTTGTTTACTCCGGTCCATAATTGAGGATTTTAGCATGACAATTTTTTGACACGTTTTGCGGAAACCAATATGGCAGACAATGCAGATTGAATTTTAGCAATGTTATTTTGTGGTACATACACCAAATCATACCGCGTTCATTAAATGATGCTTCAAAAAATAAAACTTTTGCTTTTAACTGATCAATGAAAACATTTGGTATTTTCACGTCAATAAACATAACTGGCTGCCTGTGTTGATTGTACAAGTTAGGATTGCTAAAATTTTTAAAACTGCCCCTCACCTTAATGAGAGTTAGATAGAATGATTTGGATTGAAAGCATAATTTTAACTGTTCCTCTTTTCGATAAGCACCCTTCAGTGGATCACGTACGCATCATAAAAATTACTAATATTTATAACAGCAGTCGTATCTCAAACTCTCTCTATTGCTCTCCCTCTCACGAACACAGATATCCACCCGGTCTATGTTAAAGTCTCAAGCCTCTTAGAATGATTTAGATTTAAATTATAATTGTCACCGTTCCGCTTTTATATACCCATCTCCTCTTTGTCTCTATCTCTACGTTTCTCTCAGAAATATCCTAAAGTCTACAACTACTACTACTACTAATGACGATCTTTTATGGTCTGTAGCCTGTTGACTTAGGCCCCTCTCTCTCTCTCTCTGAGGGGGCCCACCGTCGTCACAATTTGTAAATCATATATCCCATCTGGAGAACTTTTCCTAGGGCCCACAAATCCTGTCCGCGGCACTGCTCTCTTTAAGACCCCCCTTTATGATACACTCCTTCGATGAACTTTTATGACCCTATATCTATCAAGCAAAACGTAATACGAGATTACAGTTAGAAAACCTCATATTTGTCATCAAATTAGGACCAACATTTTAAAACCAGACATACTAAGCCTGTGAAAAACCTTTACATATCTAGTGTAGACGAATTGTCATTTCCCGCCAAACACTTCCGTTACTGTTGCAAACCGCCATATATATATATATATATATATATATATATATATATATATATATATATATATATATATATA
>JAECUM010024461.1:0-13353 GCA_016617855.1 Megalonaias nervosa
GCCTGCCAGTAGCTTCTCGTGGGTCGGTGGTTCTTCCCAGGGTTTTCCAGGGTTCTTCCTCCACCATTAATACTGGCCGCCATGTATAGCCTATCTTGTACTGAAAAATGGCGTTAAACCCTATAACAACAACAACAACAACAACTTGATTCAGATCGCTGAATTTAAAAGCCGTTCTCACGGCAAGGTAAAACATTATACTATGATCGTATTGGAGACCATCTTTCATGTCTTGTTCGGCTGACTGCCAAGCCAGGAATATCTTTATCATCTCCCTTTTGTGTATTTTATATAATTTTGATGAGGACTTTGCCTCTCGTATCTATTATTACCATGCCACAGTTAGGTGACTAGCCTGAAAGTTAAAGTCAAGCAAAATTCGACATCACTCCTTAACCTTTAAAAAGCCCTGCAACGTATTAACGTTTTACTAACGATTAAGGTTTCATTTCTAATTAAATCTGTGTGAACTGCTAAGTATAACTTTGCAAATGTCTAAACAAATATCGGATCATCTCGTAGGTAGAGACACAAGACTGAATATCTTATCAAATTTCTTCAAGGACATATATATATATATATATATATATATATATATATATATATATATATATATATATATATATATATACTATATATATATATATATATATATATGTATATATATATATATATATATATCACATCTGGTAACATCCTGTCTAGTAAGGTGCTAGTAGTATGAAAGTAGGCCTTTTGCACCACTGGCTTCTTTGGAGTCACTGCCACCCGTCCTCGCCTCTACCCTATGACAGGACAGAGTTAACCTATAAATAACCCATGCATGTTTATAACTTTTCATTTTGCACACACGTGAGCCAGTCATGGGGGTAGAGTCACGTACGGATGTCATTGCCCCAAGAGCTCCAATGGGGTAACTCCAGCCTTTAATACTAATCGGATTTGGTATCGATATTGCCCATGCAATTCACAATGCCAGCTGCTGTTTCGATCAATACTGCATACAGACAGGCTTGCATTACTGATAGTAACTATACTGTATCAACAACAGCTTTTTCTCCACATCAATGCCTACACAGCCCGGTATAGTTTTTATAGCATGGCTAATGACTTTGTACTGGCAAGATATGAATATATAGCTGAGTTGTAAATATTTTCGTATTGAAGAAATGCTTGCGGTGGTTTATATAAACATGTTGAGCAGTAGTCAGGCCCTCGACTCCCAAAGTATAATTCAGGTAGGTCTCTAATAGTGACACTAACCTGACGTATGACTGGAATATAAAAATGTAACGGTAAACTAAGATCGCTGTATCGACTGAATGCATCATACGGGCTTATTAAGGAGGCCCAGAAGGTGCTTAATTGTATTTCCGATACGTAAATGGAACACAGTGATAAACTGATTAACCTGGGAAACACCTTACAAATGGACCGAAATAAGCTTTGATAGATTTTTGAGGCAAATAAAAAAAAATCTGCAGAATATTGTGCATTGTGCACCCGCAAAAGAAAATAACCCGCCACTGAGTCGTGAAACGTGGGACATATTTGATGAGGCCATTGACGAAGATGTTCAAGAGCAGGCTAATGAAACAAATGATTCTGAGCCTTATTATAAAAAGTTACAGTGGCACTCAGATGTATGACAAAGTATTATAAAGAACAAGCAGTCGACCCATCCACTCAAGAAGAGAAATATGAAGTAATATATGATATTACAGAGTTGCGGCAGGGCGAGCACCGATAACATTTTCAGAAGCTATTACTAAAAGCAGCGAAGCAAACTTCTCAGGGATATTTCACACAAATTTGATGCTGTTGGATACGAGTGCAATGGGTAGTGTTTTTCATGTCAAGTTGGCATAGTACCCAATGGCGGGTCATTTGAGCTTATTTTGGCTGACCCCGGGTTGTTATATGCATTATCTGACTTCAAAAGTATTTTTGATGAAGTGAAAAATAACGATGTATTTTATCTGAGAATGCCTGTTTTTAAACTTCGATTTACCATATGATGTTGATGGTATATTTTGTGATGTTTCCTATCCGCCCAGCCTTAAAGACATTGCAGCGGAGGGGATAATACAGCGGCGACGGACACATCTGCGTTATAGTAACGGTTTTCCCTCTATTAGATAAAACGCTCGCATGTATTTATAGGAAGCTCCATGGCATTGGGATACAACAAATGCAAAGCTGTCTGCCTTGGCAAATACGAACCCTGTGGTCGACCATGCCATTATGAGTACTGTAAAACATATATACAGGTGTTACGTGATGGTCCAGGAGCATGGTCATGTCATAAATGTGGCATCGAAGTCAAATAACATAATCAGCTTTGCTAGTCACGTGGATCTCTTCGTGAACACTATAAAATGCGCAGAAATAAATAAACCACAAACCGTGCTGCTGCACAAGCACAGACAGATGCAACAAGAAAACCTAAAACAATAAAACAGAAATAAACGACATAATAACCATGACTGAAGAGACTGCAGTTTCTGATCATGAGAAAATACAAAAATACAACAAGCCGTCTACAAACTTTCCAAGTTAGTGAGACGTTTAATCCTACCCCAATATAAGCATGCTTACTGTACCACAGCTAAAACAGCTCGCAAGGCAGCGTGGAATATATATACCAAGTCGTCTGAGAAAGACTGACATACTAGAATTATTGAGAGCCATATTTGTACTGAATCCACCACCGACAAAGGCTGATATTGCAACAACAACAGTAGCAAGAATAACAACGATTACAAATAAATCAACGCAGCTATAACCAAAACAATTTGCAAATGAGTATAATATCCCAATATCAAGAGTGCACGAAAAATTGACATCCTTGTTGTATTCGACGATGTTACAAAACTTTGATCACACTGTGGGTCAAAGCAGATATTTTTCTTAGCGAGCATCTGGTTATATCATTAAGTCGCGACAAGGATGGATTTAAAACCACAACTCCGTGAATTCACAGTTGTGCTTGGGTAAACCTGAACCGCAAAGATAGCAGCGTCATCAATGATGAAATGACAGAGGTGTTGTAAAGATTCTTAAAACGTTGGCAACATTACACCAATGTAGGATCGGGATGGACTCTCCAAAAATGTATTAAAGTCGAGGTACATCTCTCACCGTATCAGCCGTTTCATGGATCCAGTTACATAGCAACACCAAACTGGGTTTTTATAAGCGTAACAAACTTTAACAACAGATGCCTTGAATGGGCCATTTTGTCGCGCTATATCCGGCTAGTGACCACCAAGACATGCCTCGAAAATACCAACAGCATCCTGGTGAGCATAACTTTGGTTATGTTGAATTTCCCGTGCAAGTTACCAAAGCCACACTGAAGAAATCTGAAACACTTCACCCAAGTATTGCTGTTAATGTGTTATCCGCCGGCACTATCTCTCCATAGACAGAATGGACGAACTTAAATTGATTTGCTGCTTATGTGTTAAATAGAAGAATCCGAATCGATATCGCACTATGTATGGAAAAGAATCTCCTTCGACTGCTTAACCGGCACATTAAGTACAATTTTAAAAAGTATCCACATAGACGTTGCTTGAATGTTTCTAAGACTCAACAACTGCTCACCAGTCATCATTTTTACTTCTGTGGTATGAGCGAAAAACCACAGCGAACAATCATGCCCGAGCCTGGTGAAACGCTGTCAAATGTACTGCAGTAAAACAAAAGATATAATCTACGCGGATTCTGAATGCCTTATGTTTCAGTAGAAAGCTCTACGCCCAGTTCAGATCATAATAATATCGATCAAACAGTACAAATCGTTGAACAAATCCCATGCGGAATATGTTATCTAGTAGTTCGATGTGATAGAGAAACAGAGCAGCCAGTCCTTTATCGTGCCTAGAGCGCTAGCTCTCTAAACACATTTGAGGTGTTTCTTGGATCGATCGAAGTTAAGTCAAAATGGATTCGACAACAACTCTATTCACCAGAAGACATAATTATGACTGGTGATAGCATTTGTGTGTGCTCCGCAGCCACTCATTGCCTGATTTGTGATAAAGCTTTCACTGAAGTGCAAGGTCCTTCCAACGATAAAGAGGAAAGCCCATTCAAAGATGAAACAAAAAGTCCTAATTGCAAAGTTCGTGGTCATTTCCACATCACTGGTGTGTACAGAGGTGCTTCACACAACGCATGCAATTTGTAGTTGAGAATTTACCCCCAAAAAACAAAAATCCCAGTGTTGCTTCATAACTTGCGTGGGTATGATTACGAACATTCAGAGAAAGTTTGGTCTGCATTCGAGTCCCAGAACCTTGGTGATTATCATTACCTGTATCTACGCACTGATGTGTTGCTGCTTGCTGATGTGTTTGAGAAATTTCATGACACTACTATGCACATGTGCAAGCTCGATCACACACCTTACTTCTCGTCACCGGGTGTGGGTTGGGATGCATTTTGTCCAAAATCACGCTCGAGCTGGAATTGCTCACTGATATTTATCAGCATCTGTTTATCGAGCGATCACTTTGTGGCAGAAAATCGATGTCAAGTCATAAATACACTCGAGACAGCAAACCAAACGTGAACGTGTATGATCCCGCTGACCCTAACAGTTACATCATATATCTAGATAAGAATAACTTTTCTGATGGGCAATAATACAACCACTTCCGTTTGGTGGATTTCTGTGGATCGATCCTGCACACAATGGGTACAAAAACACGTGTACGATCACAACGTCAATAGTGACCTCGGATACTTCTTAGAAAAAGTTGACGTGGAATATCATGAGCATTTACAAGAGGCACACAACGATTATTCCTTGGCACCCCACCCGCAAGTGTTGGCTGTCCACGTATCAGTGCGCAATCGTTGATGAGTCCGGCCGCAAATACACTGAATGCACCAAACTGGTACCATGTCTTATAACCAGACACAATTATGTATTACACGTGCGAAATCTGCAGTTACACTTGCGATTGGGAACGCGAGTAGCCAATATTGAGCTAGTGTTTGGATTTCGTCAGCAGCAACCTTGGATGGTCCCGTACATTCATATGACGACTGGTCTACGCACAGAGGTCACCAATGCCTTTCAAAAGAACTTTTTCAAACTTATAAACAATGCCGTGTTTGGGAATACTATGGAGAATCTACGTAAATGAATCCGCGTAAATCTTGTCCATGACAGTGGGCAAGACAATCTTTGAAGGCTCATCGCTGACCCGGCCTTTGAATCCAGAAATATTTATGATGTTGGACTTCTTGCCGTACACAACAAACAAATAAAAACAAACGCTGACAGAAGTAATCAATGTTGGTTCATCTGTGTTGGACTTGTCGAATCTGTTTACGTATGAGTTTTACCATGACAAGATCAAACCGTTCTTCAGGATCGGGTCAAGATGCTGTACACTGACACTGACACTGATTCATGTCACCAACGATGATGTGCTCGCTGAAATGGCACAACCAAGTTTGGTCAACGAATTTTATACCAGCGAGTATCCGAAAGAATATCAGCTTTTCAGTAATGGCAATAACAAGATTGTTGGAAAGTTTAAAGACGAATGCCCAAGTAAACTATTGGAAGAGTACGTGGGACTGCAACCCAAAATGTACTCGATTGTGTTCGGACCCAAAACATTAAAAGGACCAAAGATGTTCCAAAGGTCTTGTGGAAAAAGTTCTTAAGCTTGAACTCTATCTGGAGTGTCTTCGAGACCGCCGTGAATCTGCACACTCCGCAAATATGATCCATGGGTGTAGGCCGATGTACTAAAGTGATACCAAGCGATGGATACTCCCCGATGGAATTACCACTTACGCGTTTGGTCATCGTGCTTTTGTGAACCAGCTTAAGATTGATACTGTTTAACGTGTCAAAACAAATGCCGGTGGCAGTTCCTTATTTGCTGGAACGACTTGCAATTCCTCTCGCACAAACAAACGGGTGGGAGGCTGTGGTTTACCAAGTGATGATGGCCCAAGTCGGTAACCGGTTGGTTGTCTAGGAATATTAGTCTGTTATGAAAAACACATCTACTGACCATTATGGGTCAGTTGTACGATATTGTTGCCCACCTTCTAACTCTCAAGGTGCATACAGACACCGAACAATCTTGTCTCCGAGTGGTTGTAATGGTGCTAACTGTGAAATAATTTTCTGAGTAACAGTAACTGTTTTTTATAGACTAGCATTGGCGGGTTTTATCCTAGTCGTACATGTGACTTCGTTGTCAAACGCTGCTATCACCAATGGAAGTCGTACTACACAGTTATTAGACCGCTCTGGCCTCATCAATAATTTCAGCGCCTACTTACTGACAGAATAACCGTTCGGCAAGAGTGCGATTTATCGTTCAACAATAGCTTGGTCACCATACACATTGATATGTCCAACACGTAGTCGCATATGATGTTCGGTCAACATCACGGCTAAAGATCCGAGAAATTCTTTTTCAAGGTCCACTTGTAAGAATCGTGCCCATGTGAGTGTCCGAGCATCAATACGCTCTAGAGCATCTGTGACACTTGCAGTCTTTCGATGTCAACGGTTCCGCTTCTTTGTGTCTGCTGGCCACATCGAGAATGGTCAGTGCGTACATGTATATGCGCAACTGGCCTTGTCGACCAGGGACACGATCACGTGAAGAAACAATAAATCTGAATAATGAATCACATTTTGTGTTTGGACATCGAACCAGCCACGTGAAATCTTTCTTGGTAAAGTAACTAAATTTGCCACAGCGCTTGTTTGGCCAACCATGCTCGAGCAACCCCATGAGTGACACTGGCTCACTGTTCCACTGCGGCTTCACCTCTCCAGTACCCACACGGACTGTAGTATGTTTTGTATAATGTCCGGCTGTTTGTGTCCATTATTAATGAGTGCCACTAAGTGCAATATTGGCTTTTTTGCCGTCTTTAATAACCCTTCGTGAGATTCCTTCTCCCAGTGTTGGAGTAATCGCATTTAAGTCCTGGATGAGATCTATGTCATCGCGTTGACGTAAACGGATATCATTGGATGCTTTATAAGCAAGGTCATGTCGGTAATGTGCAGCATCAACGCGTTTGAAAGGTACTTCGCCAGGCATTGGTTGATTGTTAGAATCGACTCGTATATCAAGCCGTGCACCAGGCCCACATTAAATGTATCTAGGAACGTGTTTTTCTACTGGATGTACTCCACAGTGCCCCTGGTAATTTTGCTAATACAGCCGCGATATCACCGCTGCCGACAGTTGTCTAACAAAAGTAAACTTCTTTGTTCCACATCGCGCACAAGTTCCAGTAATTACTCCTTTTCTATTACTTGTTTGAACTCGAGTTGGATTAGCGGTATGTGCTTTCGAGCGACAATGCACACAATATGAAGACATGATCGTATTAATAAATACTGTGTTATTATTCTTTGGCATCATGCAAAAGAAAAATCGAAGATTATTTTTCTCTCATTGATTTTTCCACACAGGTATCACCTAAACCGTCCAAGCATGTCATGGGACCGTGTTTCCAAACTCAGCTCGTGCACTAATCATTGGTCCTGCTGGATCAATGAAAACAACAAAGTCGCGCTGAATATGGTTGTACGATGGTTAATCTGTGATCGGTTGTATGTGATAGCACCATCGGCTAATGATCAACCGAGTTACATTGTTTTAAAATATGTTCAAAAATGGTTGAGTAGCAGAAGATCTTTGAGAAGTGGTAAGAACACCACCATCGATTTATTTTCTACCATCTACCATCGACGAGGCACCTACCATTGATAATTTGGATACAAACAAAATCAATTTTGTCGTCTATGACGATGCAATGCTTGAAAATCAAGTCAATCCCGCACAAATATTTTCACGAGGCAGGCACAAAAACACTGACGTCATCTATTCAACTCAACGATATGCACATGTACCAAATGTAATCTGTGAACACTTTAAGATGTTGATGATATTTCGTAGCAGTGACGCGTACGGTATTGGAAACATTCATTGGACTTGGTGTGCTGCTGACTATACGTGGGTGAATTTCGTGAAACGTGTGCGCCGATTACATCGGACACGTATAGTTTTCTCACCACTGATTTTACTGGAACTAGCCGGGGTAAATATCGTACGGGTCTAGATATGGATGCGTGAATTTAACAATAACAAATCAAATATATACGTGTCCGACAGTGAGCTTAAGTATGGCAAGCGACGTCGTAAAACGGCGCAAGAACGGCAAGAATTGATTCAAAATGTAACAGAAGGTTGCATAAAGGTCAAAGATATGTTACAATTCCTTTGCACAACAAGACCTCACAACTGGGTTTAACAAATATTTGTGCCACTGATTAAACCCACAAAAGTAGTTGCCTAACGTGCCGAGGTTATTAAAGAGGTTTCTAAGGCCACAGTGAACAAGTGACAGCGCTTATGTGAAAAAAGAAGTACCTGGTCCAGTTCGTGAGCCAAACGTATCAAGGATATAAAAAAGCCACTAGAGGAACTGCAAAGGCCATCACGCGTTTGCCACAGGCGATTTAGGAAGTCAAAGAAGACGTTAAAGAAACTCTTTTTGCACTAGATGAGGACATAATAAAGGCACTTGACAAAATGCCACACGTGCCCCCTGAGCAAAAGTCAGAGATGGGATCACCGCCTCAATTGACCTTACTCCAGACGATAGATCGCTCCGCCTACCAAATCACGTGACTTAACCTCCGACAAACATGCAGTATTTGGCTAAGAAATATGTTTCAGTTTGAGTGATATGTTTATTTAATGTGATTTGTATTATTCTTTAAAAATATAAAATTACAAAGTTGCATTAATTATACTGCAGTAGACAATATTTATATATGTAGTTCGAGTTCGTACATTAATAACCTAAGTGTTTTATTTCAGTAAATAATAACAATAAATTGTAATGCTGTTTAAGAACTTATTCATATGAAAGGAAACTTGCTCCAAAAGATGCTGATATATTTGGCATATAATGTTATCCTTGTTAATTTTATCTGACTTATGTTTATGCTGCCTTGGAAGTATGAATTAAAAATTAATAACAAAATCGTAAATAATTACTGTTTAGAAGTATACTGTTGTACATAATAATTTTAAGGTCTGCTATGCTTGTCAGATGGAATTTTGATCAATGATGTCTGTTGATGTAAACATGTAAATGCATACTTAACATATCGGAAGATAATTATTTGAAACCTTTATTTTGTATATCTTTATTACTAATTACATTTTTGTATCCCCATCCTTCCTTCAACCCAATGAGAAAGTAAAGCGTCACTCTAGTGTCTGAAAGATCGAGACGATAAATCATTAATTTTGGGACAAGCCAACATTAAAGTGTAAATTTTCAAACTTTAAATTAATGCAGCCTTGGGTTCAGTGCTTCCTATACAAGAATAAATAATATATATCAAAGCCCGAAAGTTAGGGGGTTCTCCACCTATATTCTTGAAACGTTAATTTTTACATATATATTTTTCAATTTCAATTTCTTTCTTTTTTTTTCAAGCTATCAACGGGACATACTTTTATGCGAACAAACACGTTGTAATTGCCATCATTTGTGTCTTTATTCAGTTGATCGTACACGTGACAAGTCGTCATCCATCGAAGTTTCGCCTATGTTTCGGGAAAGGAATACATCTAATTCCTCCATTTAGACGATCTGGATATTGACTGTCAGAATTACAAGACTTCTTTTCACCCTTATCGATCGAGAAATCAACAAATCATTGCAAAATTTGTAAATACTTATCATAATCAATTCATTGTTGCTACAAGCAGCTTGTCGGAGGAAATTGCGGACTTAAGAAATGCTTGGAGGTGTGTCTAATTTACGCTCGCTGATTGGTTAATTGATCCAGCGTGATTGACAAGGGGCGATAGGTCAATTCTTTAAAGAAACTCTTCGCCAGGCAATCTTTACAAAATCTACAAATGTCGCTTTTTACAGATGGAGAGACAACATGATAAACTATGCAAAACATAATGTTAAGATAAGTGAAGAAGAGTTTAAGTTTTCTTTCTTTAAGAAAAACTTTTAAAAATACAAATGAATATTGTATCACGAAATGGTTTCTTAAATTTGATATTCAACTTTCTAAGTTGGCAAACCCCTCCCCCTTCAAAGCAATCATTAAACTATTTAGCTAGTAAAAATACGGAAGTATGTTTAGGGTGGAAAATAATAAAAATAAAGGGACTAAGAAGAAGTTCCACCAACAGAAATAACTATATTTGAAGAAAATACATTTAGTAAACAGATAACAGATCGTTTAGCTGACAAAGATTTGTTACTTGCTATAGCAAAAATGCACGAGAATTTAAGTAAATGAAATATTGATTCTACGAATCAAATTCAAAGACTAAAACTTCACCTATGCCTAGAGAAATAAATGTTCTCAGATTGTTTACAGTAATGGGTTAAGATGATAAGTGACTGCTGTTGATGTTATAAATTCAAAAATACGATCAACGAAAACAGATCTTGACATTCTTGATAACATTACATTAAAATAATAAACAATGTTGCTAAAGGACATGATTGAACTAACAAAGATAACTTAAATGATTTGTTGTAAAGTTATTGAAGTCAAAGAGGACATATTGGTGGCCGTTTAAAAGAAACAAAGTAATTTCAGGGAAAACGCTAATAACATCTAATCAATAATTAAAGAAACGTTGCCATTATATGAAAGGGAAAAACGGTAGTTTGAAGAAAAATGTATAAGAATTCCTACTTTTCATACAAATATTAGCATTATTATTAAATTATTTTACTTTGCTTGTATATTAATTCAGAAATGTGTGACGTGTCCATCATGTTCATTATATTGTTTGTGACGGCTATAAAATTACATATGGACATGGAATGATTTCGGATAGATGAACATCAATGAGAGGTAACGATGATATAATAATGGAAAAGTTCATTCATATACGAACCGCTCTGTTGGCCTAAGTGGTTAGAGCCTCCGCCTCGGATGCGTGAGGTCGCGTGTGCGAACCCCGGCCGCGTCATACCAAAGATTTATACAAATGGTACTAGCAGCTGCTGTTTCGACTGGTCTGCCTGGTGGCAGGATAATGTGACTGGGTGGGACATGGTGCTACATGTCTGCGGCATGATGCCCCAGTGCTAGACATCACTATAAACTGCCGCACTGCAGGCATCGTAGCGATATCACTCAAATTGTTAAAGCTGTCTTAAAATCCCAACACACACACACACACACACACACACACACACACACACACACACACACACACACACACACACACACACACACACACACACACACACACACACACTCCAAAACTTTAGATGTTAGATTGGAATGTAAATTAAGATGAAATTTCACAAAATAGACTATCCCTTACACTACAAAAATATTATCCTTCACATCACTATGCTATCCAGCATATTATACTCGCTATCCAAAATGCCATGTGTTCGCGTAGAAAAGAAGGGATGAAAGCTCATAAAGTATACTATCCCTTACACCAAAAAAGCACCATCCATCACACCACTATCTCACCCAACGTCCCTATTCTATTCAACATTCCATACACACACTATGACATGCTGCCGTTTTTAGTTTAGAGTTTAAGAGAAAAAGACGAAATCCCACAAAAATACTCTCACATACCTTATATACCATCCAACATTCCATTATGCACTCTATCCAAAACACCATTTGTTGACTTAGAATGTACGAGAATGAAAAAAAATCTTACAAACATAATATCCAAAACATCACCTATACCATCCCTCACCACTTACACAAACAAACAACACCTTGTGTTAGCTAAGAGTAAAAGAGAATGAGATGAAAGCAAACAAAACATACACACCTTATATACCACCCAACATCCCATAAAATACTATCCATTACACCATCTATCACCTAACACATCATTCCACAAAGTCCTGTGTTAGCTTAGAGTGTCAGAGAAGGTGATGAAATCTCACAATATATACTATTCCTTAAACCACAACAATACTTTTGTGATTTGGCGAATTTTGAAGACTTATTGAAACTTAAGGTTGAATAAATTGTGCTTTGAAGTTATCATAGTCAAGCCAAAAAGGTCTTGAGAAAGTTCACTGATATTTCACTTATTTCATCTCTGAAACATAAAAGGGTCTACGTTTAAGCTTCACTGGAATTGACCGAGTCATCGTAACGGTATAGTGACACAGAGTACATAGAATTACCGACCGTATTGGTTGGAAGAGGATTTTGTGTCAAATAATTGATCTTCAAAGGAAAGCTAATTGCAGCATATTTTAGGCTGGTGAAATCAGATGAAAGACATGATTATTTGGGGAGAATTTTAGGAACAGTTGTTTCCGATTGGTCAGTAAATATTAAGGCGCACACTTTGGGAGACTGGGGATTTTAGGGTACCAACTTGCTCTTTAGTTCATCTCTTGCCTTGTGAGAAGACAAAAGGTCCGACTCCTTGGGAAACTTGAGAATAGTGTTTTCCCTCGTAGAAAGGCCAGATAGCTGTCTTAAAAAGGAAGACAGGCTATAGTGCTAGGACGCACGATTGTGTGGAAAAGAAACAGCATTAAGGTACGCAATTTTAGTTTCCATATAATATTCTATTTCATTTGTTTGTTTTTTGCAAATATGTTGATATGCTTATGATTCACGCATGTATCGTGTATTCATTTCGTAGGACTCTGTTGATATGTTAGAGTGTCATGCAATTTAATTCTTTAATTTAATAGTTATTAGTTCATTGATAGAATTGACGGATTGCATGTAATCAAATATTCAATGTGTAGAATTCCATAGGAATTTATGATGTAACCCAAAGAATGCTCAAATATGCAGTATTTCATAGGGATTTATGAATTAACCCTAATATTCAATGTGTCATATTTTTTTATGATTACATAAATTGATTTCCTGTGTAGGATGATACTGTTATCGTGAGTTAATGACAATTGTATATTTATATATGATTTTTTAATGCTTAAATGATCTTGCAGGTTATTGGTTACTGTAGCTAGATTTAGTGAATATTATGCCATAAGTAACTGAACATTTATCTTATTGAACAGAATTGACTAGTCAAATGTAAATAAGACGTGTAGTAATGTATGCTGGTATATACGGCCGCATTTGTCTGTAGAGAACACGTGGTAATTTCTAATCAATTGCCATGCGGCGAGGGCAATGAACTTCGAGCTAAGGTCATTTGTACTAAATATAGCGGTGTACCTTACCGAAATACAGAAATCTGTAAGGACAGTTATTTGTTAAGATCACATTATGTCAGAATTTATGCAGTGTGAATCGCTAATCTGAATACGAACAAAGAGAGTTTATATATA
>JAECUM010024462.1:0-20489 GCA_016617855.1 Megalonaias nervosa
TGTGTGTGTGTGTGTGTGTGTGTGTGTGTGTGTGTGTGTGTGTGTGTGTTACATAACAAGGATTAGTTAATATGATTAACTGGTGAATAACCATGCTTACGTTTCGAGACACATCGGCCGTCAATACACCACTGTAAAATGCGTAGATGGAGAAGGATCAAAATACTAATATAAAAATACATTGCTACGTGCACAGAAGCATGGTCAGAATATAGAAGATATACTAATATTGCACAACTTCAACGAGGAAATAATTCAAGAACATCGATATGATAACATCAAGTCCAAACTATAGTCGTATATCTAGTGCTTAACAAATTTTAACTTGTTCTTATCTAATGTGTGTTTGTGTGTTCTTGTTTTTCTTTTCGAATTTTAGGTTTAACAACAGTAGTCATATCACTACGATGTCTGCAGTGTGGCAGTTTATAGTAATATCTAGCACTGGGGCATCATGCCTCAGACATACACTATAATGTCCCACCCAGTCACATTATCCCGACACAAGCCGGACTAGTCCTAACACTAACCTCTTAATGTTTAGCGCCAAGCGAGCCAGCTGCTACTACCATTTTATAAGTCTTTGGTATGACTCGGCCGGGGTTCGATCCAGCGACCTCTCGCATCCAAGACGGACGCCCCTATCTAATGCAAAGTCTATAAAATTAATCAGCAATTGCCATAAGCATACTGTCTTGACTCTGATATCTAAGATATGATACTAACGGTAACTAACACCTACTATCTTATAGGCATCATGTGCAAAATCTTATACTTTGATTTCACGGTCTGTATTCAATATTTTCCAGGTACGGCAACTTATTCCATTTAATATAATGTATGCACTTTTGTTTGTATACGATACATTACTGCCGTTTGGTATATTTGTATTTTGCACTTTCACATAAACAATACAACACATCATGTTTAGGATTAAATTAAATTTAAGAATAATATAATCATATTTCTAGTACAATTGCTCCTATTAAATTCTTTGTAGGAATAATGAAAATACGTATCAGCCAAGGCACATACCGTATCTCCTTTTCCACATGGCGTACCATTGGCAGCAACCTTTTTGTAGCAAAAATTATCTTTGGGGTTGTAACACTTCAAGGATACGCATATTGTATCTGCCTTTGTCAACTGGAATGAAGTAAATAGTTAAATATACAAGTCCACCGTATTTATGGTTAATATTAACATTATTTCGATATATATCAAACCACCACCCACATCCTACACCCGTAATACTAGTATATTAACAGCTCTGATGATTCCTTTGACAGTTCTCTCTCTCTCTCTCTCTCTCTCTCTCTCTCTCTCTCTCTCTCTCTCTCTCTCTCTCTCTCTCGTGTTATCATTGCTTAATATTCATAATCTTCAGACGTAAATTATCAATATGTTCGTGTGGTTTGATATTTTAGATTGGCAAAAGAATAATGGAGTTTGATAAGAAGAAATTTAGTTGGATGGGGACGGTTGAAATAGGCTGAGGAGAAAAATAGTCTTTACACGCTGGTTCGCTGACATTTTCAGTTCCCATTGTAGGTTTCCGTTTGGCAAAATGTATGTTTATCTTATTGCCCCATCAAGAGCATTGGAAAATATTAAAACACGGGCTTGAACCACTCGGACACTCTTAAAGAGGTGATTTTCTAGGTGGTAATGTGAATTATCACTGACTTTAATAATAAATTCAATCCTTCAGTAAAGTCATCTCTTTAACCCAAAAAAACCCAATATCTTTAATCCGAAAGGCTTTCTAACATATTTATAATTTAAGAAATTTAATACTACTACTACTACTAATAACAATGATATATTCTTCCATGGGTCACAAATGCGAATCCCGTTTCACTGCATATAATTTGTCCTTTTGCTGTAACTGAATATATGAAGTCTTTTTAAAAAAAAGTAGTTTGAAATGTTACTACTACCATTTATATATATTTAACTTGCTATTCACCCCACCCCACCTCCCATTATATCCTATGGGGAAGGACTCGGCAATTAAGAAAGGTGTTTTGAAACTCCACACAGCTGTTTAGTAGAAAATGGATTACTATTATTATTATTATTATTATTATTATTATTATTATTATTATTATTATTACTATTATTATTATTATTATTATTATTATTATTATTATTATTATCATTATTATTAAGAATGTTAATTTAAGATAATTGTACTTGCACTGCATTTATACGCCTGTACTCCGAAAACAATTTTGCATTGTTCGTCTGGACCATATATTTGACCTGGGTAAATGTTGTTGTAATTATCGTACTCCTGCCTATCATAAAAGGTAGCTTCGTTTTGAACACAGGATCTGAAAAAAAGAATCGTGGATATATATATATATATATATATATATATATATATATATATATATATATATATATATATATATATATATATATATATATATATATATATATCATACGAGAGCGAGAAAGAGAGAGTTTTAGTTTAGTTCTTTACGGCACAGCAACACAAGTTAGTGCCGAGGTAATTCGAGTAACGTGCATTGCCCAAGGACACACCGTGGTAGCTGAACCGGGCTACTCGAACGGTAGGATTCGAACCCGTACCCTGTAAGTCGTGAGTCGAACACGCTAACACGAGAGAGAGAGAGAGAGAGAGAGAGAGAGAGAGAGAGAGAGAGAGAGAGAGAGAGAGAGAGAGAGATTATCCATGATATTTTTTTGTGTTTTAGAGCACAACTAAACATGAACAATTTTTAGTGCCAAGGCAACAGAAGTAAAATGGAATACACTACGGGTGCCGATCCTGTCTACTCAGATTGTAGAGTTGTAGGTTACAGTACAGTAACACCATAATAGATTTCCTCGGAAGGCCAGATCACTATTGAAAAGTGATGACAGCTTAATCATATGGCTTGTATCGGTCCCGGGTGGCCGAATGGTCTAGTATAGCCGATCGTGTGCCAAAATTGGCGCTAAATGGTGTTAAAACCAAAACAACAATAAAAACGACAACAACAGCAATATATCTCTTTTAGTTGTATGTATTTTACTCATTGCGTTTCGTCACGACATTTTACACGAAGCTTGTGCGTTCTCGCCCGTAGAAGGGAAATAATAGAGCAATTGCACAAGACATTTAATGATTTTTCTTCTACTAATGAACATCCACAGATTACGGATTAGTTATACTGTTTTTTAAGAATAGATGACCACGTCAACTTGAGTCTCCAACCCCACAATGTACCAGGTATTACACGAAAGCATATACTTTTTTTTTTGGATGACCACGGTTGTCTTTCAAATTATTTTGTTGTTGTAGAAACCTCTTCTCTGTATCTTTACCTGTTTCCCTTAAGAATATCTTTTCCACCTCTTGTTTCTCCTTCTCCTCCATCTTCTTGTTTTAATACTGGCCAATATAAAAAGGTAATATGAATGCAGCCAATCGTTTCCAACAAGTTATCGCTCTCTTATATGTTCCAAACCCATCACCAGCGTCCATTTGTATTGCACGTTTTGAACTATTTTCATGGCGTGGCTGAGGAAGGGAAAAATGTATGCGGTATAATGAAGATTTTAACTTCAATTTTCAGCTGCTAAAAGAAACTACCAGGATGTTTTCTGCTGAATTATCTTTATTTATCTATTTATTTTATTTACTTAGTTTTTGGTGGTGAGTTTTGAAAACGCTTTAATTCATTATTGGTGATGTTATACGGTGGAAATGGATGCTAAGTGTCTTTTCCAAATGAAGCACCGTGGCATGAAACCCAGGCTGTCTCGGTGGGTATTGACTCCACGGTCCATGGATTACGAATCAGACGTTCTTCCAACTGAGCAATCACGGCCACCCTCTGCTGAAGGAAACTTACATTTAATATATTGTTAGCAGGCTCCGTTTAATGAATTTTATACCTTGTAAAATTATCACAATATGCCAAGCTGAACATCGACATCTGCAATAGTAATTTCTAGATTTCAAAAAAGAATAGATGAAGGACAGGTTTGGTTTTAGCGATCATTTTTTAAAAAACATTTGTGTTAATTCTTTTGTATTTTCGCAATTTTATGTTGTGACTAAAATTTATAGCAGACTGGTACGATAAACACAAATGACATTTTTAAAATAAAAAGTCTACCTTTTCATATTACTCTCCTACTCTCTATCAATTAGATCTAGATAAAACCCCGGGAAGAACCACCGACCCACGAGAAGCTACTGGCAAGCTTTCTCACGTACCCACATTAGCTGAGCCTGAGACTCGAACCCACGCAGACAGAGGTGAGATGGCAGTGATCCAGAACAGTGAACGCTTTAGACCACTCGGTCACTCGGGGCCCCCCAAAATAAGTCAGAAAACAACCAAATGTGAAATGTATCGTCGTTAAATTATACGTTACTACATATTACATTTTTGAAACGTTGTGTACATTGGCACCATTAAAAATGGAGACCAGCATAAGTTTTACTCATATAAACTTGTCCCGCTATCTTGTTAAAAATCATTAAAAATCATATCTTCTTCTGAAACACTCTTCTTTTGTAATGCACTTGCATACGTTTCATTGCTTATAAGAAAGTAAAATTAGTATATAGCACTATTTTTTCATTTTCATCTTATGGCCATTTCAGTAATTACTTCAGTTTTATTGCATAATTCAGAAAATTCTAATTGTGAATTTTCTGCTTTTCCTAATATATAGTTTCTTCTTGTGCTCCTGGTGGCCAATCGGTCTAAAGTGCTCGGCTTTACCGATCACTGCCATCTCACCTGCGTCCACGTGGATTCGATTCTCGCTTTCGGCTAATGTTTGTATGTGAGAAGGCTTGGCAGTAACTTCTCGTCGGTCAGTGGTTCTTCCCATGGTTGTCCCGGGTTGTTCCTCTACCAGCTATACTGGCCGCAGTGTTTAACCCATAATGTGATTAAAAATGTCGTTAAGCGATTTTATTTGCTGGGCATACTTTTCGGCATGCTACAATACTATTTTCCGACTCTTTAAAAATTCTTGAAAAAATCAAAGTGCCTGTGTGTGTGTGTGTGTGTGTGTGTGTGTGTGTGTGTGTGTGATTGATTTAGATTTTTAAAGTAGCTTTAAATGTTTTTCAGTCATATCGCTACACTATCTGCAGTGTGGCAGTTTATAGTGATGTCTAGCACTGGGGCATCATGCCGCAGACATGTAGCATGATGACCCACCCAGTCACATTATCCTGACACCAGGCCGACCAGTCCTAACACTATCCACTTAATGCTGAGACAGCTGTTATTACCATTTTTATAAGTCTGGTTAAATAAAGTTAGTATAGATCGGTTAAGGATGACAAAGAGTTACATCGCCTCAGATGAGGCGGTCTTCAGTTAAAGAAATTATCGAACAAAATTCCATCCTCAACCATTTTCAGGAGCCAGACTTTCACTTATTTTAAAACTTTCAGCCATTTTAATCTAGACATGTATTAGGTAATAATACTTACTTGTTAGGAAGAGTCCTCTCAAAAGCATTTATTGAACAATTGCTAAATTCGAATAGCATGTGCGTGGGTTCATTCACCAAGGCTGGGATAGTCTTCAACATGATGTTGCCATCGTAGCAACCTTCTGCTTGATCATGATGAGCGCCAAGACTAAATAAATAGATAGATACATAAGGACATACACGTGGCGACATAGATTCCACCAAGGATTAAAGGTCCACATGGGATTATACCAGTTAAGATTGATTCACAGCTCATATCGTTTTAATTTAACCATCGTTTCAATTTAACCACATTATAAAGTCTAGCGTACATCGAAGGTGAAAACAATTTCGGATTGGAGAGGAGGTCTTTTGCATCTCATATGTTCGCAAAGAATTTTTAAATTAACTTCAACATGTACGTGAAAAATTGCTACACACACACACTCTTGCACACACATACATATATATCATATGATGCAAAAAGCCAATTTTATTTAATAGAACCGAGAGAGAGAGAGAGAGAGAGAGAGAGAGAGAGAGAGAGAGAGAGGGAGAGAGAGAGAGAGTACTAAAGCTCAGAAAATCAGATCCATAAACAAGGAAACTCGGGCAGAATATTTGGATAATTTCACGAGACAGTGTACCCCATGAAAGGCAAAGCAAGCAGCGAACCATTACTGATATACATAATGCATACTTCCTTAGACGTCACATCTCTGTATACTAAGATACCGCACAGTGAACGGCTACAGGCGTAAGAAAGCATTGGAAACGAGAACTGTAGATAATCCACCCACGCATTTCCTAGTTAAAGTTCTGGAGCTTGTCCTAAAACTAAGAAACTCGCTCTAAAATCAATGGAACCGCATCGGTACAAAATTAGCCTCTGGTATGCTAATAATTTTTTTGGGAAGACTGGCGGGTCAACATTAAGCGTCGGCGGAACATAAACCATACCAGTGGGTACACATCATCGATGATATAGAAATGAAGCGGCAACATGGAAGAGAAAATCTGGATGATTTATACGAAAAATCAAACAACTTCCATCCGTCAATAAAATTCGCTACAGAAGTCTCCATCTCAAACCACGTTGTTCTAGACACAAGAACCAAACTGGTAGAAAATAAACTCCCTAAAGACATTTATTCAAAACCATCTGATAAACACCAGTATTTTCTCCCATCTAGTTGTCATTCAAAACATTGCATACGTAACATCCCAATATAGTCAAGCACTGATGATACTAAGAATTTGCTCTGACGATGAAACATTCCAAAAAAGATCTTAAGAGCAATTTGAACATTTGATGAACCGAGGTCATAACATTGACCCGATTGAGGAGGAAACACAAAGGATTACACAAACAAACCGCAATGACCTTCTGAAATGCAGAGACAAGACAAACGTTGATCGGATGCCATTTATTCAGACAACCAAAAATTAGGTAAAATAATCCAGAAACACTGGCACATCGTGGAATCTTTGTGACACATTAGGTTAATCTTCCAGAACAGACCAGTAGTAGCTTACCGCGGAAACCAAAAGGCAAAGAGGTCCTAGTCAGAGCGAAGGTAACACCAATCACAAGATCAGACAACCAAGCAAATCTGGTCCCTGTTGTGATAAAAGGTACGAAGCCTGTCAATATATGATAGAGACTAGCACATTTTCTAGTACAGCATTGAACATACATGGTCCAAATAGATCGTGCAAAACAGAGAATGTAACTTTTCTCATAACATGTACGATCTGTGACCCTCAGTATGTGTGAGAAACTGAAAGGCTACATAAAATTATCAATCTTCAATCTGATTGGATAGAAAAGAAGCTTGACAGAAGTGCAGTTACAGAACACATCTTTTCCCCTGGCAATACTTTCAGTTATATAACACTAGTTGCACTTGATCACATCCCCAACTGGAGTTCGAAACCGGTAAAGAAAAGGAATCTTATCTGATACGCCGCCTTAGAACAATGAAACCAAGAGGCCTAAACGAAGAAGACTAGGAAAATATTAATCACGCGCAAATAAAATCATTATCTATTTACAGCCAGCACATTTTCATGACAATAATTTTTTTTCTTCATTTTGCTTATTAGTCACTCACTCACCTATAATTTCTACCAAAACAATGAACTATCCCAGTTATAATTCACGGTTACGCCAATTTACGTAACAAGAACATGTATGTATGTAATTTACCTATGTGCTAGCTCATGACTAGCAGCAGTCATTGTCATGAAGTAGCCTGTTTCTGTAACAATAGAAGCACTCTTTTTAGTGCATACAGCGCCCACATAGCTTAGACCTATAAAAGAAGACAAAATATGCATGGTAACATATATATTTATTTTGCACACCTAGACTGGCAGCCCCTGAAAAGAGGTCCGCCATCGTTGAGGTTATAATAAATCATATGATTTGTTAGAATTTGAACAAGGGCAGTCAGATCACGTGATTTTTCAGGCTTCCCTATATTTTCAGAAAGATCACCATTAATACGATTTGATTAGATTGTGCATATGTGCAAGGTTTAAGAAGTATTGGAATTGCCAATGATTGCGTAAATATTCCATTTGTAGAAGGAACTAAGCAACTAATTAAAATGCAATAGCAGTGCTATTTTAGTTTGTTATTTTTCTGTCATTCCCTATTGAACACTAATCAAGGAAATGCACCTTTTACGCAAAGAAGTCGGGGGTGCGGGTCAACCGATATTTTTTGGGGTGTGACATCCCCCTACAATTTTGGCCTTGGAAAATGTTGATTGTTTTCATTGCCAAAGGTCATTCCGAGCCTTGTATGGTAACCAGACCCCCCTACCATCCGGTGTTGATTTCTTTGTTGCCAAAAGCTAATACGAGCCTGGAGGACAAGATAACACCCTTTACTGAAGCAAAACAAAGCTCATATGCGGTCTCGTGGTGCAAAGAAATGTCGCTGCGTTTACTGAGTTTGATGTGTATTTTAGTATATCCGCTGACCCGTGATGTGTAATTAAATCGTTCGTGTAAAAATAATAATGAGTGATTCTGCGTTATCTATGGAATCTCGTACAGCTAAACTAGCTCGACAACGAGTAGAGGCAATTAAGAAATATCTTCCGGTCCGTGATTGTGTCAAACAGCAAGTACAACAACGTCAGGAAGCTCAAGTGTAATTGACAGACGGTACAGAACAGTTATTTAAACCATTTGTCGAACCAACCTAAAAACTGAGGCATCTCGAAAAAACCCCAAGACATTAATGGCGGATATTGCAGGTCGTCTTCAACCCGCTCAACCACCCCGGCAACCTAAACAAGAATTTCAACCCCAGCCGCTACCAAAAGGAAAAACTAACATAATAGTTAAATTTAGTGAGGAAGGTATTGCCAAAAGATAAAACACTTGATATTGTCGCTTTTGTCTGCTGAGAGACATCCAGTCTGATTAGGTCCGTTGTTGGAGGATATGACAGCTATTTCGGCGGCATGGAGTGATGAGTGGTCTTCAACAGAGGTTGTACACCACTCCCTCGTAGCTGAGTCATCTGTCTGCCCTCCTGGTTTCAACCTTCCACGACATCCGTGGACCATGCTGAACCGTTTTCGGACAGGGGCGTTATGCAGTCAACCTTGTACGATGAGGCCAGACTACTGACTCTTTCTGTAGCTGTGGAGCTCTGCAGACCATGTCACACATTGTGAACAACTGCCGACTGACCAAGTATCCCGGTGGGCAGCAGGCTCTACACCTTGCTGATGATGGTGCTATTAAACGGCTGGGCATGCACTGTACACGATAAACAAATAAAATAAATACATTGCCGCGTTTGGATGGGATTTTAGAGATAAATATGTAAAACCCGTACATCTTGACAATCCAAAACATGCCGATTGGATTAAAGACGTCTATCGCGTTGCCAGTAATATCAAGGAAGCCAGATCTGATGATGAAAAAAAATATCTTACGCTCTTTAACCAAGCAAAAGAGGAATATATTGCAAGAGTAGAAGAGGGAAGTGAAGAAAAATATAAAGAAATGAAGCGTCAACTTGAAAAAGCATCAGAAGAAAGGAGAAAGTCAGGCGTAAAAGCTAGATCTGAAAAAAGAGAGAGAAGAAAACACTAACCTGCTCTGGAACCACAACCAGACCCGTACGACGAAGCAACCGGAAGTTGCCTGGACACTCGCGATCGCGGTCGTAAGAACCTCTAGGCCCAGATTATGATAAACTTTGCCCCAATAACGTCCTTGCTTATGTTGATCGACTAGAAATTTTGATTGGTGGAAGACAAGCGGGCGATAATTTCCCAGAAATCATCAATGACAGCGATTATTTACCGGCATCGTCATGGACAGTAACATTTATCGCTCACTAATCGATGAAATTACCGACGATTATTACAGTGATTGATCATTTAGATTGGCGATAACAAAAAACACGATTATACACAATGCTCATCGTAGAAATGTGATGGTCAGGGTGATAAATTCATGATTACCAGTATATAAAGTTGTCTACGGAGATGGGATTGGTGATGTTGTTCAAGGTTTATTTAGCAGGATAGCCATCCGAAGACAATACTGAATTTCGAACCAAACGACATAGCACGGGCGTATCATAGTTTGATGAGATTTATGGGGCTTGATCAAAACATTGATACTAGTCTGCAGATGTCTTAGCGCGATTTTTCGTCGTTGTATCCGATCTATTATTTCTCATCGGAACAATCTAGATTTGTTTCGACAATCTGTAGTCGACCTACTTGTGCGAACTACTGTTAATAATATAACGGTTGGTCCTGGTGGTTGTAGAGCAGTCGCTGTAATATTATTAGACAAAACAATGCAATTCAAAGGGGTTGGTGGACGAATGAGGGTCGTTGATGCACCCCGGGAGAATATGTTATTTCACCTTCGACATTGTAATTAAATCATTCATAATATTATAATGTCATATCAACAAGTCAATGTCACACTGACACCAGGTCATATTAGAAAGCTACAATCGGCATCAGAAAATTGTGGAACAACGATGCCTCTGAATCAATGGCGTCGCAAGGCCCGAATGTCAGTTCAAACATTAAAATGACGCCAAGAAATCAAAAAACCGGTGTGCGACGTGATCTTTCCGCGAATGCGATTAAAGATACAGCAAAGACTGGTGGTATATTCTCACTTCTAAAGGCGATACCAGCGCTGCTTGCAGCTGAAGCAAAAGCGGCGGCACTGAAAAAAAGCAACAGGACAAGGTTTAAAAACAACAAAAAAGGGGCGGGGTCTATGATTTCCAGGAATGCGGTATGGTCAGTTTCTGCGACTGCCAGGAACGTTTCGCTGAACCTCCCCGTGTCTAATTTTGATTTACTTGTTGCTGCTCTGCGATTAAACATAAAAATTTCAGAGGTGTGTTTATGTGTGATCAGTTATCGGAACAACCTAACCGTGTTGAGACTGGTATCATTAATCTCGATGCACGTTCTGGTCTATGTACTCCATGGGTTGCATATGCTTAGTGTTATTTATTTTGATTAGTATGAATTGGCGCAAACTAAAGAATTTTTAAAATATATTAGCAGATTATCTAGAAAATCCGTCTGGTGTTCAACATTACTAACACAGACATTAACCGATCCTTCCATACGTGGTCCAGAAGCCCTTGCTGTACCTTCCGCTGTGTCAAGGTCGTCAGCGCCGCCGCATAAAGTCGTGCACGAGTACACTAGCGGTCGGTTTAGACAGATTAGGAGTTTATAATGGTAGAAATTTACGATCTTTTGCTAGAGTTAGGAAACCTGGTCTCGGTGACGTTGATTTGTCAAAACATGTGACAGAAGATGAGCTTGCTGATCTTATGAACCTCGCCGATGAAGATGTCGTTTTTTTTTCAGGATCAGCATGGTCGGCTAATGACTAGAAATATTGGACTGATATTGGCCGGAGAGTTTTAGGTGCGACCGCCGATAATATTCCGGTGTTTACTTATGGCGGAAGAATCAGAGACTCAATCGTATCAGTCGTGACAATAAGAAATGAGATTAATAAACATGAAACCGGAAATACAACGACTGGTAAACTCAACATGAACATATAAATACGTGGACGACAGAACATGAAACCGGAAATACAACGACTGGTAAACTCAACATGAACATATAAATACGTGGACGACAGCGACACCAAGAGTGATAGTAAATTAGCCACGTTGCGATTTGAGTATGAAGTTCACGTTTTCTCAGAAACTTTCAACGGCTTGATAAAATCACCGATGATTTCTTTGGAAGTCCTATGGTCGTCAACGTGAAGCTCGCTGAAGTTAACACAAAACTCAGCGATTAACCAAACGTTCTCAGATATATCCAGAGGAATCCCTGACTTCGCAGAGCGAGTCAGAAAGATTGAGGCTGGTGTAATTCATACGACTCCGTTCATCAATGCGATATACACGATGGGGTCTGGATCAGCAACATGGTCAAAACAAAATAACACCATCAAACATACCGCTGAGGTCACCCGGGTGTACAGGCTCTCCGTGTTTAACTCTGCGAAATTTAGGATATTTACGACATATCCATGGCGTCAATCAACTGATAGATTTTCTGGAACCGTGTCAATAGTGCTAAATCAAAATATCGAGGAAATATTCATATTGGATCCAGAAGATAAACTTAACCTCAACGACGTATTGGTGGTGTCTGGAATGCAGCAACGCCTCATCTAATTACTTAGTATATAAGATAGCGTGACAACGAAAGCCACAGGTCCTTCCGTGCGTGGAAAGTGTCGATGAAAAAACATAATCTAAGAGCACACGACAAAACAAAAACAAATACCGCAGAAGAATCATCGTCATCGACAATGTTTTATATGCGGTGTACTCACTGGTCGCTGGAACAACGACATTAGTCGGTACGTTATCAGCAACGCACGTGATATTGCCGGTGATAGGAATCGGTGTCGCTGTTGTTATCGGCTTTGCTGGTATCCATAATATTATCGCAAAAAAACTATCAACATGTGCGGGTAAGAAGTTGCATGAACACACAGAAATAACGTGGGCGGCAACGCATGCATGTATAAATATATCAACGATATTGTCAACGTGGTTGAATGGCGGTGTAATATCAGATAGCGAATTTGCTGCCAGTAGTGACATTTATTATCGGTATCACAAGAAAACAATCACCCCGACGCCGTCAGCAATGTTGCAATCGCCACATTTAGAATCTACATAGATAATAATGACCGCAGAAATAATTACCAGTCTGGAACAGATTATCGCTAACACAACACCGCCGACGACCACAATGGTATCAGTGACGTCAACGCAGCGGGAATTCGATTTCGGTTTTCCAACTCCTATAAAAGCACCTAATGATCGGTCACTTCAGATCAGATAGCGCTGGCAGAATTACGAGTTTGTTATAGTTGACTAAATATCAGAGCAAAATCGGAATCTCGATGACAAAATTGACGAATGTTTTTCAAAGATTTATGCGGCATAGGAAAAAATAAGGGTCCTCCAGAGATTCTCAGACATAAGAACGAATAAGATGGTGGTAGTCGTCATGTATCGCCGGGTATATTTAATATCACGTCGACGATTTCTGTAAATTATGTCTGTGACACAGTGGATGGCAATATTACAGCGGGTGGAGGGCTTGCGGGGGAGGAAGCATCCGAAGAATATATTTTTTGTAACTTTTCTCTAGAGGTCTCACGGGTCATTTGATTGTGTCAGTGCCCGTTAATCCTGTTTATTTACGACGTCATAATCCATCGTTGTCACGTATACATTTTCGTCTACAGACCAAGATGGTCATTTACTTGACATCCTTGTGAAAGAATTAACTCTCGGTTTGTATCTGCGTGACAGACCATAAATTGTCCGAGAAAAAAAAAATAGCTTCTTTCGCCGATAATAAAATTTTTTTTTTTTTATCTTTTTCGTCGCGGCGCGGGGAAACATTATGTTATATTTATTTTTTTGCCCCATCGTGTCGTAACGTCACGATTCAGCATCGGATTGCTTGGATTCGAAATCGGGATCCTTCCGGTGCAAACAATCCACCTCAAGTTTCCTTAGTTGTCTCGCACGTACACCTACAGAAGTTCGAGTTTCATATTGACGAGAAAGCTCTGATCTAATTTTCTCATTGTGCTTGCCAGTGGAACAAATTTAGTATTCTCGCTCTTCTGTAAACCAGCTAGGCATCATTCAATTTTGCGTTGGAGTAATTTGATACATCTATATTTTCCGCTAGTGTATATCTATCATCTTCCCGTCGCTGCAGTATCATATCAAAATCGTCGTTGATTTTTTTTTCAGCATCAAGTTGGACCTCGAGACCATCGAGTTGGAATATATATATATGTACAATAAAATATTTCTTTAATAGTGTTGTTGTTTTAGTGAAGGTAATAGAAAATGAGCCGTTCCGTGGTGTCCATTAATGGTACACTTCAATGAGGTTGCCATTCCATGCTGTCTCTCGATGAGGTACACTACAATGAGGCTTTTGCCAGTGACGTTCCATGGTGTTCCTTCATGGGGTACACTTCATTGAGGTCTTTTTACTGGCTATTAGTTTTGTTCATTTTCTCTTACTGTCATTTTCATGAGGAGGGGGAAAGTGTTCCCCCTCATGCTGTGTGTGGCAACACCCGCAGCGAAACCCTAGTGGCAAAACGAAATTCTAGAGGTTAAGAGAGATGTCCAAACTTTAAATTACCCGAGGTGAACAGAATATGTACTGATCATTAATACTTTTTGCACGCCCCTACCAAGGCGAACCCAGAGCTGAAAAACGAACACATCTAAAGGGGTGGTTCTGAGTGGTGGGGAATGATCAGTACATATCCTGTTGACTTTATGGCCAGGTGCAGCCCCCCATTAAAATATTTTGCATACAAAAGCCGAGAAATTGTCTGTCAAGTGGCACTTGGCGACCACGGGCCGCCACGCTAACCTCTAGACGATCGAGCTAGTTGTAAGCAAGATATTTTAGAAGTAATATATAAAGATACCAATGGTGTCAATAATACCACTGGACGTGTTTTAAGCGTGATTTGATTTAATTAAGATATCAATGTGATTTATTAGTATATCTCTTTGTATGCTGTAATTTATTAGTACATCTATAATTTCCAGTACATGTATGATTTATCGGTTCAATCGGACAGCATCGGCTCCAATGAAGACTGTTTACCAATACCAGCCGGCTCATCACCATCCGCCTCAGGGCAACTCCATTCAACATCACCATCAGACAGGCATACGCCCCAACATCAGACTATGATGACGCAGATCTGGAAGACTTCTATGACCAGCTACAAGAAGTTGTGGATAAAACACCGAAGAAAGACATTCTGGTTGTGCAAGGCGATTGGAATGCCAAGATAGGCGAGGACGCTTGCATGAACTGGAAAGGAACATGTGGGCATTGCTGCAATGCGCAGACCAACGAGAGAGGCCTGAGGCTCCTGGAATTCGCTAGTTACAACGACCTTATGCTGGCAAACACCTTCGGCCAACACAAAGTATCCAGAAGATGGACATGGCACAGTCCAATTGGAGACCATCACAGTCAGATTGACTACACCATGGTAAAGAGGCGAATACAGTCAAGTGTAAACATCGCCAAGACTCAAAGCTTTCCCGGAGCGGACATTGGAAGTGACCATGATCTGGTGATGATGACCTTCAGACTACATCTAAAGAAGGTCAAGAAAGATAACCCAACAAGAATAAAGTTTGATCTCGAGAAACTGAAGGATCCAGAAGTAGCAGAAGCCTTCCAAGCAAAGATTGGTGGGAAATTTGCACCGCTCACCATCCTCGACGCTGATGATACAGACATGGACACGTTGATCACCACCTTTAATACAGCAACGACCGAAACAGCCAGCGAGATCCTTGGTAGACATCGCCCAGTCAAAAAGCCCTGGGTCACAGCTGAGGTCCTGAACCTGTGTGACAAGAGGAGGGAGCTGAAGAAGAAGAAGAATGATACAGAAGGGGCAGAGCAGTATAAGGCAGTCAACCGGGAACTCAAGAAAAGCATGAAAAAAGCAAAAGAGAACTGGATAGAAGAACAGTCCAAAGACATTGAAGGAAACTTGAAAAGGAACAACAGCAAGAAAGCGTACCAGCTGGTCAAAGAATCTAACAAGTGCAAAACAACGGCGAGTTATCTCCTTACAGGACAAAGCCGGAAATTGCCTCACAGAAGAAAAAGACATTCTGAAAAGATGGACAGAGTACTGCGCAGAACTTTACAACCACCAACCCATAAAAGATCCAGAGGTACTGAACGTCCCTCCAGCAACTAACAACGACAACCACCCTATCCTACGGGATGAAGTAGAAGCAGCAGTGAGATCGTTCAAAAAGAGGAAGTCGGCAGGAGTGGACAACATCCCAGCAGAACTGGTCCAAGCAGGGGGGAAGCAATGATTAGCATCCTCACAAACATATGCAACAAGATCTGGCTAACAGGAGAATGGCCATCGCCGTGGACACAATCACTGATTATCACCCTCCCCAAAAAAGGCAATTTACAACAGTGTCAAAACTACCGTACAATCAGTCTTATAAGCCATCCAAGCAAAGTCATGTTGAGGATACTGCTAAACAGACTAAAGCCACAGGCTGAAAAGATCATTGCCGAGGAGCAGGCAGGTTTCAGAGCATGGCGCAGCACAACAGAGCCGATCTTCACCTCAGGATATTGTGTGAGAATACCTCCAACACCAGCAAGATCTGTACCACGTCTTCGTGGATATCAAGAAGGCATTTGACAGGGTATGGCATGCAGCCTTGTGGGCGACCATGAGACTGTACAACATCAATGCCAACCTCATCACAGTAATAGAGCACCTGTATGACAAGGCCACCAGTGCAGTATACTTCAACGGCAGCACAGGGGACTGGTTCAGAACGACAGTCGGAGTCAGACAAGGCTGTCTGCTCTCTCCCACACTATTCAACATCTTTCTGGAGAGAATCATGGCTGACGGGCTTGAAAAGCACGAAGGGACAGTCAGCATCGAAGGCAGAATAGTCACCAACTTACGTTTTGCCGACGACATTGATGGACTAGTAGGAAATGAACAAGAAATAGCTAGCTTAGTAGAGAGCCTCGACAAAACCTCTGCAGCCTACGGCATGGAAATCAGTGCAGAGAGGATCAAACTGATGACCAACAACACCAAGGGCATCAGTACTGACATCAGAGTCCAATGTACGAAGCTAGAAACAGTCCACAGCTTCAAGTATTTGGGGGGAATTGTAAGAGATGAAGGATCAAAGCCTGAAGTACTCTCCAGGAGCGCGCTGACAAAACTGAAGCCCATCTGGAACGACATGAATATCGCACTCAGTTCAAAGGTCAGACTGATGCACTCACTGGTTATCTCCATATTTCTTTACGCCTGTGAATCATGGACCATAACAGCTGACTTAGAGAAAAGGATACAAGACACAGAGATGAGATGCTTCCGAAAGATCCTCGGCGTCTCATGCAAAGACCATGTCACCAATGAAGAAATACTGCAAAGGATCAGACAAGCCATTGGGCCTCACGAAGACCTCCTGAGCACAGTGAAGAAACGTAAACTGCAGTGGTTTGGGCATGTCTCACGATCATCAGGACTTGCCAAGACAATCCTGCAAGGCACTGTACAAGGAGGAAGAAAGAGAGGCTGGCAGAGAAAGAGGTGGGAAGACAACATTCGAGAGTGGACAGGCTTGACATTGAGCGACTCAATGAGAAAGACGGAAAATCGAGAGGAATGGAGGAAGATGATTGTTCGGTCTTGTGTTGTGCCCCAACGGTCTACCAGACTACGGGACTGATGATGTTGATGAACGGGCACATGTGACCTCACTGTGTTTAATTGCTAATATTTAAACAGTTTCATACCAATGTGATTTAATATGCATAAGACAAATTAATGGTTTTCTCTTTCGTCAACACCGTACTGTGCGATCAAATATCTGTAGCTAACAAAATATGTTAGTTTTAGGAAAATACGCCCATGTTGTTATTGAAATTGTCGTAGACAGGGGCTCCGGTGGGGGTTAAAGTATTTTAAACATGCTACATGCAACTGGCATTCGTTTATACTTTTATACCAATGTGATTTAATATGGATAAGTCAAATGATTGATTTTCTCTTCCGTCAATAGTGTTACTGTTCCTTCAGTTATGTGTACACCGCTAACAAAATGCGTTAGTTATAGGAGAATACGCCCATGTTGTTATTGAAATTGTCGTAGGTAGGGGTTGTAGTTGATAAAAATACACTGCATTACTATATATACTGAAGCTGAAAATATTTTGATTTTTGTTTTTAATTCACGTTTTATTTGGTTCTTAGCTTATGTGTGTAATTTTGTTTGATATTATTAACTCTGTACTGAATTTGGATGAATATCAAAACATATTTCAGCAGCCGATATTAATGAAAATATTTTTTGTTTATATGTCCGTTTAGAAGATGAATTATTATGATTTCCTTGTCGGTAGAAAATCTATGAGTTTCATTGAGATCATCTTTGGCGTCTTTTATTCTAGCCTCGTAGTCTTCATGATGACTTATAATCGTAGTATCATTTTAGCGCTCTATATTTTCTCCCCTGGCACTGAATACAAAGTTAAAATCTTCCCCTCACCCTCCCCTTCCGCATTTCACACATGGTTTTGGCCCTAAACGTCCTCGCCGGACACTATGAGATGCACAATACTCATTAAAACAATTTTTTCCACATGGAGTTGTGAATCCAATCATAAGCCACTTACAGTTTTATTTGCTTGTGACATTATTATATATTATTCCGTGATAATTATCAGTTATAGCAAAACTTGCCTTAATTATATAATGGGTAGGTGGACTGTAGCAAAACAATTGCAAGAACAGTATTATAATTTTAGACGTTATACGGACCCTTGCTAGGTCACAAATTTTGACTTGGAAAATTTGCGAAATCAGATTATATCGTTAGAAACTACCGGAGAAGAGTTTGCAAGTTTATCTATGATTAAACCTGCAGCGGCCAGGTTTGATTTTGATAGAGCAGACGAAGAAAAAAACAAAACAAAAATAAACGCCCACAATTTGATTTACAATTTCTTGAACATATCAGAATGGCGTGACGGTGAAGATCATGTTTGATCAACGTTTCGGATAGATCACCTCGGTATTTTCTCTGATGCTACAATGAATGACCAACGCGGGGAGATGATTATTGGTCGTTTAGCTGATGATAAAAGGTATTTGTTTATAATAAAATTTATTGTCGAACAGGATGGCCAGGATGGATTATCTGGGATAAACTCGACTCTGTTCAGCAATCACGAGCACGTGCGTGACCTGCATATCGCCGTTGCAGATAAAAATCATGGACTGGGAAATGCTGACGGGCATTGACAGACCATATTAAGAAAAATCATATCCCGCAACTGCTGTTGTTTATGTACTCTATCGTTTATACGAGCCCGATATTAATACTCTTCAACCGATGCGGGGTGCAAGCACCCATGCCGCTGCATCGGCCACTGGTATCTTAAATTGTGTGGCTGAGCGGGTCACAGAGCATTTTATGAATGCCTGACCAAGAAAAGGATTAACAGAATCACGAACAAAAAAAAAATAAAAGAATGGACAGAGCGTGTTAACGACAATGGAGCCCGCATGGAAGATATCGCTGTGTTGGAAAATCAATTAAAGTTTCCCAAAGTTGTAAAATCAATAACCTACCAGGTTTTGCACAATTCCGGCAACTATCTTAGTAAAGATACCCCTGTAGTTATAGTCGACCACAACGCTCATGTGTGGACCGCAAGTGTAACAAAATTTCCGCGGAAAAACTGTACTAGATTTTACCACGGTAATATATTTGAGGAAATTTATAATATTAGTAAGCGCGATCCAGTCTAAGTCTGGCTGTTTGAGAGTGATCCAGAATCGGAGTCAGGATCCGCTGGTGGATCACGGTTTGATCAATTCGTGTTGCTGTCGGGTAAACTTTATCGCGAAGAAAATCTCCATGATAAGTTGTATCAGGTAGCGCTGTAATATACCACCATCGACATAGACGAATTGATGAATAATTGTTTTACAATCGAATCTGTGGTTGCTCGAGTCGCCAGACAAAAACATTCATGACGTCAAACCCCATATGACCTTCTCGAGGATATATCGCATTCATGTATCGAAATTAGGACACGGTGGCCTTTGCAACACAAAATATAATCCCTTTGATATAATTTCAGTTGATATTGTGGCTTGGTACCTGGCTAGTTTTCTTGGAGCGGGTGAATGTAAGCCGTATTTCTAGTATTTTTTGGCAAATTTACCCAGGGAACCTAATCTGATAACAAGCACCGTTGCTTATGGTTAATTATGAACCAAGCAGAACTTGATTATATAACCACAGATACAACAGCGAAAGGCGTATTAACGTCTAAAGAGTGTGCAAACTTACCGGAAGGAACCAAGATTTCCCCAGGTTACTCAGTTGAGATCTTCGATGCTGACATATGCTTCATTAAGCCTGTTATCAACGATTAAGAGATTTCCAAATGACGCTGTTAGAGTCGCCACGGACTCATTGTACATAAGTAAATCAAGCATAGACCTTTTTGAAAACTCTTTCGATGATGCATATTGACGAGCCCGACCAAGCGCGTTGGGATCAGTGGAGAAGACAATGAACGAATACGTAATTATTCTAAATTTGCAGAGTATAAACGTTATCGTGTATATCACCGCATCTTTATATTATCACAACCGTCATCGGCACCATTGGTTCATGATTCCATTTCACAACATAAAATGGTGTATCTTAATGGTTCTGGAGGTTCTGGTTAAACAACGTGTGAGTTAGAATTATTTAGAAATTCCGATATGATAGTGCTAACCCGAACTCATCGGCTTGTAAGGGAGATGAGACAGAACGGCGTTAGCGCCATACGTATGACAGCTTTTTTTCAATGGAAGGGAGATGCGTGGACACCAACTCGAATGGTCGAGAAACATAT
>JAECUM010024463.1:0-15264 GCA_016617855.1 Megalonaias nervosa
TTATACCATGGTTGTCATTTCGACGTGCTTTATCAAACATCTGGTGTATGTATCATTCTGCACAATTGCAAATATTATAATTTACCATTTTGAGCACTACATTTTGAGAGGAGGCACACATAAGCCTGGAAGTAATATAATAAACTTTGTTGACTATTCATATTGGCTTTGTTTTGTGTTAGTATAATCGAAATAAGAACTTTTGTGGTGAACTCACCAATTCTTGACACTACAATACACTGGAGATATCTGGTAGCAGAAAAATGAGTGAACTGTCCATCTATTCCATTTTATTTGGCCTTGACCCTTGACACGTTACAATATGTTTGTGGTTTTAATAATAAGTACAATCATACGATGAAATAGCAGAGTATTGGGGTAATAGTTGTAGGCCACGTAAGCAACAGTTAAATATATGTGACTCGAAGCTTCTTATACCACTGAAAAAAAGCTAGATTCAATTGTGGGATTACTGGCCAGCATACAATCAAAACAGCACACATTTGTTGTTTGGTTTTTCTAAAAGAATTGGATTTCGTATTGTTCTTTTTTAAATATTAAGGTTAATCCGTTATGAACATTAAATTGTATTAATATCACAATTTTAATGTATTGTGCACTTGAACACCCGTTATGAATGTAATATAACAAGTTTTTACAAATGCCAACAAAGATGTTCTATGTAAACCCTTTTGTTAAGGCTATATATATAACATGTTTTTATTCTGAACGGTTTCAAAACTGTCACGAAAATCAATTTAAGACTGCTATAATGTTGTCCATATTGTTTCAAAGTATTCAGTTTGTTTTGTTTTGCTTTTTCTCTTTTCTTTTTTTAAACTTTTCCCCAACACCTAAATATCAATTCTCCTATCCGGTTATGAATGGCAGAGTGTTTTCAGTGTATAGTTTGTCTAGTAGCTATATTTAGATTACTTTAAGATATGTCGCATTCAAAGTACCCACTTTTTACAATGTTTGTAAATATTGTTAGGATAAATCTACTGGGCTTATGCTACATTTTCTGTTTAAAGTTAATATAACCCTTGTAAGTGTGATTATGTTCAGTCTTTAGCAGACTTTAGCAACTAAAGGACGCATTTGGTCATTATGAACTCTGCGGAATTTAATCCTTATTAAAAAGTTCTCATTCCAATGATAACATACGGTTGCTGCACACAACTAACCACCTAATAGTGAGATGCATGTATGCACATATTTGTTGTCTGAAAGTCGGCAAAGCTGAATATCACAAGTAAGTAAACTTACCTTTCAGACCTTTGTACCCCATTTGCTTTCAGACATACTCTCCAAACAAACTTTATGTTGAGCATGTTCACCCAGTAATGTAATTGATCATAACTTAATCATAGACAGTTAGGACTGTGTTATGTTCATACTTGCTGCAGTTTAATCACCTTTGCTACTTGTGTTGTTCTAAATCACCCGTAAATGAATGGATATCACGCCAATCACATCGATATTATTGAGTAAATGCATTTTAATTATTATTACATGTGATATGTTATCGTTTTTCTGCACGGGCAATATAGACCGTTAATTAATTACTTCAAATGATGATTTTAATTTACTTAAGGATACTTGGACGTTTTTTTGCAGCTATTGTTTATATATAAATTTATGATTCAAATCGACCATTACCTATTTTACGTATGCGTGTGTCACTGTGCATGTTTCACCCAACGATGTTGTTATGGTGAGTGCTTAACGCTATTTTCATCACTTTATATGCTATACATGACGGCCTGGTTGCAATAATACCTGGAAAAATCCGGAAAGAACCAACAATTCACAGGAACATACAGGTAATATTTCTCACACACCCACGTTGACCGATCCTGAGACTCGAACCCACAAGGACAGAGGTGAGATGTCAGTGATCTGCAAAAACGGGCTCTTTAGACCGTGGGGCCTCAGGCATTCATCCATTGATGTGCCGGATCACACGGTGATGATGGATAATTGACAGGAAGATCTTGTCTATGAAAAAAGGCGCATTCATTTGCTACTATATAAGATATTGAAACTCTCAATTGGGTATTGATTAAATATTTAATTTGTTATACTTATTGAATAAGTGACAGTTTGTGCCAGCCTTGGTGAGAAAATATAAAAAGTATTCAACAAGTTTCTAAACCTTAATATTAAAGCATTACCTTTTTGGGACTGCGTTTGTCATATAGATTTAATATAGATTTCAGTATTGTGGAATGAGTTTAGGTAGAAGAAGACATGATTTCACTTTATTCTGGCACTGACGCTACAGTATTCAATTATGTATTTTGTATATAAAAATAGTCCCTGACTTCATTTAAGTATCAGGAGAATCCGACAAAAAACTTGATTATTTGGAAAGTATAGCTGAGGAGTTTTCATGTTTATGCCTTCGTGAACGCATTTAAATTGTAACCTCCATATTGTTACGACCCTGTAGTTAAATTACATATGTGTTAAAATTTAAATTCTTCTAGTTCTTTGTTTCATTTTTTATTTTATTTTTATATCACTAAATGTTATTATTACTATGGTGATGATTATGTTAGCAAGGTCTAATAGTTTGTTAGAAACATCATATTTATTTAAAACGTAAATGTGACTCGTGTAAGCACGATTTTTGCATGACGGTTTTTCGTATCAAGTAAACGGTGAGAAAGAGCTATGTAAATGATTGGCTGTGACCACGTTATTTCAAAATAATACTTGTTTAGGTTTTCGTAATGTCCAGATGGATTGCGAAATCACACGTGTTTCTCGTGCATGTGTACATGTAATGACGCATTAGCTTGTTTTAAATGCTCAGTTACCTGTAAGAAATGTTTAGTCGTAGAGTCGTGGTCATAGTCGTAGTCAGTTATACTTGAGTCACATCATACCATCTTACAGAGTTTCTAATACCTTAAGGTAAAGGTATTCCTGTGCTGGAAAGAGGAATTTGTTCATTCGTACGTGTTAGGAACAACATGTGTGTTGTTAGTGGTGGTAGCTGTATTTCATCTACTTTCTAAGTAATTATTTTCCCTGGAGAACAACACTAATGGCTTTGGACAAAGACATTTGATGAAATTATTTCTAAATCGGAACAGAACAATACAAATTGTGCTTTACAGTGAACATTCTGGACATTTTGTGTTAGCCTTCGTCTGACGTCATCATCCGCCATCTTGGAACGGAACCGAGATTCAGACTGTATCAATTTAGAACTGTTTATTCACAGGACTTGTGTGTTCACAAATTTAGAACATATTTTTGGATCTTCGTAAATCGTAAGTCTTGTTTCACATATTTATCTTTTCACCGGGTTTTCTAGGGAAATAAATTATCTTTGTTAAAATTTACAAAGCTTATCTTCACTCTTTCTTTGTGTTACTTTGAACGAGCCGATACGTAACAATATGGATAGTCTAAAGCTAGATTATTTTATTTTAATGAACCATTTATTAAAGATAGTAACCGTCACGGAGGTGGAATCATAAGAGTACATTTTTGAAAAGCTATTTTGCAAACGCCTGAACGCTTCAAAATTTGCCTCATATAAACAATAGTATTACTGGGGTACTATGATCCTGAATTACTTGTACATTCTACTTCTGCAAAATGAGTTAATTGTAAGGCAAGATATACTGATAAACTACACGACATGATATGACGGATCTTAAGCGTGTTTCTTCTGCTAACAACATGCTGCTTGATTTATATTTTGCAAGAAGTGGCACAACTATAATCAGACATTTTACCAATTGATCAAGATGTTAATGGCCATGATGCTCCTAATATAGGAATCAGTGTTAACGTGCACCTTCAAGCGGCTTATATGTGCCGCTCCGGATTTCCAGCAAAGCTGATTTTAACAAATTAAACGCTCTGATAACACTGGTCTACATTTTGATGTGCTGAATGCCAATATGACATTTAAAACAACTGATTGGCTACTGTATCCAAGATATTCAAGGTTTTAGATTTCACGTCTATGTATATTGTGTAGATAGTAGAGTCTTAATTGTAAACCTAGGTCTTTTCATGTGTTTATGATTGGTTTACATCATAATATTTCACCTGTCATGTTTATGTAACACTTTAAAAACAGCAAAAGGGTTATATAAATAAAATATATTATGAAACAAAAGGCAAAGAACTATTATGCATATAAAAGTACATAGTTTAGGCAATATTCACTGTCTACTTGGCTTGTCTCTTGTATTCATTAAATGGAGCATCACTTGTCACTGTCCAGTAAAAGTTGATAAGCATCGATAGGCTACATTTGCACGGATAGCGTTTCTCCATTGCTAAAATGCCCTGGCAAAATTGCTCGCCGTGATCGTCGCTCATTGCTCCGTAGTTCGGTGGAACAAAAATCTAGATGAGTGCAAACAGTGTATCTTTATTGACATGTTGCAACCAAGGCTGTTGTATGCCTTGAGAAGGTTTACCGCCAACTTCCTCTAGTTGTCTGCCTTGTTGTTTCCGAGACAATGTGTTGCCACTAACTGGAAGGCTTTCCGTGCCTTATTTTCCTTGCCGCTCAGTGCACGGTCAAATGCATCATCTAGAAGATCACGAATCTGAAGACCACCAAAAGACACCTTTCTTTATCTTCGCTTCACTTACCCATGGAAGTTTTCTACGATGGTACTTGAAAGCTGCTTGTGCTTTGTCCATCGCATTGACAAAGTTCTTCATCAGACCCAGCTTGCTGTGCAAGGGTGGTAACAAAATATTCCTTGATTCAGCAAGTAGTTGATGCTGAACACTTATCCTCCCAGGCTTTAATGACTGTTGGATTGGCCAATCTCTCTTGATGTAATGGAAATCTCTCGCAGAGAAAACAGCAGTACTATGTTTATCCGGTCTACACAATAAGTTAGAGAGCAAGAACCTTCAAATCGCCACAAAGCTGCCACTATGTTTGTAATGGTTTATGCACCTCAAAAGTTATTTCATGTTTTCATAGTTTCCTTCATATGGAGTTCACTACCAAACGGAATTGATGGCAAGACATTATCAGTATGCAGCAAAATAGTTTTGAGACTAGTTTTCAATGAATACATTAACAGTCTCCACTCATCTGGATCATGAACGATGCTCAGGGCTGCCATCACACCATCGATGTTGTTGCAAGCTCCAAAATCACCTTCCATGAAGAAGAATGGGGCAAGATCTGCTTTAGTCTGGATCCCAACAGCTCAGCTTTACTCTTGGATAGTTAAAAATCCCTGCCAAGGTCATTCAGTTCACCTTTTGTTTAAGTGGAGGAGAATGGGAGAAAATATGGGTCATGTGACATTGATGGTTCAGGACTAGAAGTTTCATCCCCTTCCTCTTCCTCGTCTGAATCAAGTTAGAATGATTCTGGTGCCTCGGGAACCGACAGTACTTCTCCGCGGAGTACTGGACGTATAGTTGATGGAATGTTTGGATAATGCGTAGTCCACCTTTTCTTCTTTGACAAACCTTTTCCAACTGGAGGCACCATGCATAAGTAATAATTGCCAATATGATTTGTTGGCTCTCTCCAAATCATTTGCACTGCAAAAGGCATAGATTTCGTTTTCCTGTTGAGCCAAGGAGAATATTTGTTGCACAAGTGTATGGGGCCTACCTCTTGTTCTGATCTCCTCTTTTGCAGCCGAAATAATGGTGATAGGCTTTCTTAACCATGGTAGTTATACTGTGATGCAAGTCACTTCACCACAATCATAACAGAAGATATCTGCATTGTTCACACAAGTACAAGGCATCTCTGCTCACTTTGTCTAATCATGACAAATAAGAGTACAACATTATATGTTTTCTGGAGCTTATATAGGGCAATGTGTTCAGCAGAGTGATGAAAGGTTAGTTATGATTGCATTATCCATGACTTCTAGAACATAACATGATGCAATCCATACCATGTATGACGCATTACCATTTCCATGACTTCTACATTGCAATCATTGTATGACGCATTGCTTTCATTGCGTTTTCCCTTAAAAACATACTTATCATCCGCCATTCCCACGACAAGTGTGGTATATACTGACACAGTATCATATCTGTAAAACTAGAGCCAGTCAATAATTTTAAGCATCATTTTCATTCTCAGTGACCCAGAATTTGTAAAGTTTGACTACATTTATTTCCGACGCATTTTGTCTGTAGACTAGTGTAACCGGAAATAACTATATAGATAATTTGCACACAAAGAGGTATTAATGTCGCACCCGATTTAGTCACAACCAAATTATTAGAATTCACATCTTTATGTATTCCTTGTAAGACTGAAATAATTAGACAACCCTTATGCCGTCATTTGATTAAAAATTAAGAACCAAATGAAGAACAGTGGAGTGCGCACATATATTTACCTTCAATCGCTGTAGGCCAGTCGATTGGAATAAATTCAGACAAATCAGGTAAACAACATGGCAAAATATGTTGAAACGCAATATATGGTTAATATGGATGCACATATATCCCATTCTGAAGAACTTCTAAACGTTTTGGAAAATTAATAAATCACTTTTGAAAGAGATACATCCGTCAAATTCTATTCCACCACTTATTGATACAACAAATGCTTCTTGTTGTATTTATAATAGAAAAGAAAGGCTAACTTATTAAATGAATATCACTTCAGTTTCAATTATTGATGACAGTAATGTTCCTTTCCCTAGTTTTCTAAAAGAGTTTTGATAGCCTAAACAAAATTGATATCACTGCGAAAGAAATTAAAGATATTGTTAATTTAATTCCTGTCAATAATGCAGCTAGGCATAATGGTGTAAGTCATACAATACACAATGTCGTCAACGAAACAATGGGAACACCAAAACCAATGCTTTCTAATCGATCGCTGAAGAAATAAGAATTTCCAGATAAATGATAAATTTCCCATTCCTAAATATGGTGATTCACATGAGGTTAGCAAGCTATAGAACAACATATCTTCTTAGCCGTGTAGCAACAAATATTTGAAAGATGCACTTTAAACAAGTGTATAACAACTTTCCTAAATACAGTCGCTCTATATAAGTTTCATTAAGGGCTCTTTTAACCACCGTTTATAACTTACGGAAACGTATTATAATACATACAACACACTTGGACAACCAAATATTCTTGATTTGTATATTGTGATCTACCAAGAGCTTTTGATCGGGTCTGGTACATAGGCTTATTATTTAAATTGAGCCAATATTCTGCATCAAGTAATATGATGAAATGGTTTGAAAGTTATATAAGTAAGATAAAAAGAATGGTCTTTTTTGCAAGATACTTATTCACCTGAATTAATTATAAATGTTATTGTGCCACAAGGATCCAAGCATGGGCGACCCTTGTTTATATTTGATGTAAACGATATTGCCGATGGTATGAGCTCTCTCACTCGTCGTTTTGCAGGTAATGCATCTCATCATTATTCATCCTCTTACTATATTGCAATAGAGCTTGTCTTGAACAATGATCAAATACAATTTCGTAATGGATCCAAGCAATGGCTCTTAAAGTTTAAGCGAGCCAGAAACAGTGGGTATGTTTTTCTCGAACAACCGGAACAAAGTTTTATGAACTTGTTTTTGAAAATATTGATCTTAAGTGTGTAGCTTCTCATCGCCATCTAAGATTACTACCTTCAACAAATATCAAATGGATTAGTCGTATTGGTGGCATTTTAAAAGTATCATCACCTGAATAGCCAATCTTTAAAAAAAAAACACTTTGAAATAAGGTTTATCAAAACTATGCACAACTCTTAAAAGGTCCATCGTCGAATATGCCAGTATAATCTGAGATGGATGTTTGTTGATCGATGAAAACCAAACTTGGAAAGACAGTTTGACGTGGCAAGAATAGTTACCGGACATCAAAATTACAGCTCGAAGTGGAAGGAATAGTTATAGAACTTCCAAACTAAACTAGTAGACAATTTCCCTATTATAAAACTGGGTGGGGAAATCTTTCTCGCTAGAAAAGGAGACATAACATACTAACACTGTTCAAGATTTAAACGAGCCAATCCCCAGAAAATTTCATTGAATTATTCACTCCCCCTGTGTCCGAACATAGAAGGTATGAAATACATGCAATTTCAGGCTAAATTCTACCAAATTGTCTTTTATACCTCAACAGTGACGTTATGGAACATGATACTCAATTTAGCATGTCTTACCTTTGCTTTGTAAAAGTGTGTTATGTCCAAATATAATATCTAGTAAAATCTATAGTTTTATTAATCGAGATGTAGATGATATCCTTACTAGATTACAACGTAACGCAAGTTCAGTTAAAGCTAATCTGTACTGTGTTCAACTTGTCGACACCCCTTTTTCTTCATGCCGTGAGATTGAAATCACCATGCGTTTATTCGTGTTCTGTCCCAAGGATGGTAGACAACGAACTGAGCTGTTGAGAAAATTGCTCTCAGTGCCCTATGCAACTGTACGTTTAGGTTGACTGCTTTGAGGAAAGGTCGATGCAAATTCTGCAACTGTATATAAATACATAACGTACTAAATCGTGATTACTGTCCTTTCGCTCACCCTCTTCCTTCAAATTATTTTTCATTATTAGTCACTTTTTATATTTTGAATATGTTATAATACTTGTATTATGTAGTGAGACGGCTAATTTAATTTGTTAGAACGTGTCCTCAATCCAACTCTACCATTTTGCTACCATAACATGTATGTAAGAAAGTCCCAGACGTGAGTTGAATCAATAACGCGCAATCGGATAACAGTAATATTTAACATTAGACTCTGTTTAATAAATTATAATTCAATGAACAACTGCCTTGCAAATAAATAGCATATTTCACACGGACACCACCATATTTTCAATGCCTGATCGAGGACGTGTAAATTAAACTAATACACTCAGATTATATCAATTAGAGCAGTAGGCGTGCCATCTGTATAAATTTCACTGAGTCTGTTGACAATGTCTCAAAGAAGAAATGTGTCGATTACACTTTGGACCTCCACTACAGATGCAATATCGGATACGTCACAAGCATATTGCATTACTGTTGTTGGGTATGCGTGTGAAGAAAAGATTACAAGATGCAGACAATGTACTAAATCTAGACTAGAGAATTTTCTGAGTATCTTGATTTCTGAGTTAGCATATTTATTAACTGATATATGAATGTTTTATTTGTTCGAATCTAGCGCCTGGATAAATTGCAGTCAGATGGGAAGTCAGCATACGTTTACATTCTCTTCAAACGGAGCTGTGTTTATTTACCCCCATAGGCTGACATTTAAACTATGCTTGTCCTGGTCTTGCGATGCGAGATATATATCGGTATGTTAGCGGCAATGTATTCAAGAGCTAGTTTAAGTCTGGTATTTGCAGAATTCTACGTATAGTACATTGACCAAAATCCTACATATTTAGCTGAGTTTCACCCAAAGTTCATTGGGTTACCGAATGGAAAGACGTCCGCCGTATTGTTGATAGTAATAGTAAAAATAAAGGTTCAAGAAAGCAAGTTAAGAAAAATGCCCATTGTGGCAAACAATCGGTAATGAGACTACTGCGCGAATGCTTGATTTGACTTATTTTGACCAATCTGATTCACGTGAAGTTATAAGTTGACGTGTTGTTGACACAGAAACTGTTAAACCTGAAACACTGAATGCAAATGTACCAACTATACGATGCATTGTTTGACTAACAGTGTGATATGTGTGACTCATCTGACTCTCTGAGCCTGGTTGGAAGGTACAGAATGGGTGTTTTGTTTGCTTTGAGATATAAACATGAGTGACATACCGAAGACTTGTAAATAAATAAATTAAGCATTATTCTACAGAACGTTAATGATATATCCGATATGAAAATAAATCATGAGACACATGTATTAGAGTGGTTTGGAATTCAATTTAATGTAGTATATGCTACACTAAATTGCTGGCCTTAACAAATTTGCATGTATATTCATTTAGCTCAGTGTGAAAATTGTAGGACTAATATTTTTATCGGCCATGTTCACTGGGCAATACATGCGCCATACTTCCTATGCTACTAAATACAAGGGACATACACATGACGATGTTACTTTGTAACGGGAAGTCATAGGTATAGTTAAATTTCTTTGTATATGAAATATCATACCGACATAAGCAATGGTGTTTCTACTTGACATCATACACGGGCATGCTAACTGATCTAACTATAATAACAAAACCCACCCTATTCCTGTATTTCCTTTCAATAGTACACTGCATTGCTGCGAAGGGTCAGTACAGTACTTATTACTTTTTATTCAAGATGTTTGCTTCCCATCCTTGAGTTCTTCCTCATCTTTTATAATGCTACGTTTTTGAGTAATCGTTTTGACGTTCCCCTTGCCATTGCTTTGCACGAAGTCCTTCTCTTCTTCACTCGTATCATACACTGAAAATAAGTTCATAACGTCGACAACAACCAGAGAAAAATATGTTAATTGTAGGATTAATTTGTTTGTTCGGGATATAGGATTTTAATGAACATTTTATACTTTATCAGGTTCCCTATTGCACATCATAATGATTCTATCACTATTTCCATCGTTATTGCCTTAGCAGATATTTGCTTTCGATTGAGATTGGATTTTATATTTAAAACAGGGACTAGATCTGTATACCTTTGTCCAATACAAGAATGAATATATATTGCATTTGACATTGAAAAATTGAAAGATACAACAGTTGTAGAAGCCTTTCAAGCAATGATAGGTGGTACATTTGCACATTTGAAAACCCTGTACATCCAATTCACTGGCCGGGAGTCCTTAAGAACCACATTTAACACAGCTGTGACTAGCACAGCTAGCGAGGCCATTGACAAATATCGTCGAACAAAGAAACCTTGGGTCACAACAGATGTCCTTGAACTATGCGACAAAAGAAGAGAAATGGAAAAGGGATAATGAGATTATGAAGGAGCTAGAAAATAGATAAACAACATGATCAGGAAAAACATGAAAAAGGCAAATAAACCCTGGATAGAAAGACAATGCTGCAATCGAAGACAGTCTGAGTAGAAATGACAGCAAAATGGCATATCAACTGGTGAAAGATCTCACAACCCATAAGCAAGGGAAAACTACCACCACTCAAGACAAATCAGGAAAATGTCTCACAGAAGATCAAGAGATCCTCAAGCGATGGACAGAATACTGCTCAGAATGGTGCAGTCATAAAACCCAATGAGATCCAGCAGTACTAAATTGCCAACAGGCAGAATAAATTGATGACAACACCATTCTTAGTGAAGAGGTAGAAATTGCAGTTTGGCCACTAAAGAAAGGAAAGCCAGCCGGCATTGACAACATAACAAAAGCGCTCATTCAAGCAGGAGGAGAGGAGATAGTCATAGTCCTAACAACAATCTCCAACAAGATATGGCAGACAGGAGAATCGCCCACCACGTGGACGCAATCATTGGTCATCGTGCTCCCCAAGAAAGGAAACCTACAGCTATGCCAAAACTACAGAACAATCAGTTTGATCACTCACCTGAGCAAAGTGATGCTGAAGATAATTCTCAACAAACTAAAGCTTCAAGCAGAGAAAATTATTGCTGAAGAGCAGGCAGGCTTCCGAGCAGGAAGGAGCACCGCAGAACAAATATTCAATCTCAGACTCAATTGCGAGAAATACCTTCAGCATCAGCAGAATCTATGTCACGTCTTTATAGATTTCAAAAAGGCCTTTGATAGGGTATGGCATGCAGACTTATGAGCAACTATGAGAAGTACAACATCAGCTCAAACCTGGTGCACATAGTTGAGCATCTCTATGACAAAGACACCAGTGCTGTCCTCATCAATGGCAGCAAAGGAGATTGGTTTCGAACAACAGTTGCAGTCATACAGGGATGTATACTGTCACATACACTCTTCAACATTTTCCAGGAAAGGATTATGGAGCATGCCATGCATGACCAAAGGGCAGTGTCGGCATTGGAGGAAGAACAATCACCAACCTTCGCTTCGCAGATGATATTGATGGTTTAGCAGGAGATGAAAAAAAAACGGCTGACTTGTTTGAGCGCCTCGACACAACCTCCACAGCATACGGTATGAAGATTAGCGCCAAGAAAACCCAACTAATGACAAACAACACCAATGGCATTAGTGCAGAAATAAAGGTCAGTGAACAGAAGCTGGAAAGAGTCACAAGTTTCATGTACTTGGGATCAATTATCACAGATGAGGGCTCCAAACCAGAACTACTTTGCAGGATTGTCCATACAACAGCAGCACTAACAAGAATGAGACCAATATGTAAAGATACCAACATTGCTTTTGGTTACAAAATACGGCTGATGCTCTCGATTGTCATATCCATCTTTCTGTATGCTTGTAAAACTTGAACGCTCACATCAGATCTACAAAGAGGGATTCAAACCCTCGAAATGAGATGTGACCGCAAGATCTTGGGCATCTCATGCATTGACCATGTAACCAACGAAGAAGTCCACAACAGGATCCAACGAGCCATCAGATCCTATGAAGACCTCTTGACCACTGTAAGAAAAGCGCAAACTCAAGTGGTACGATCATGTCTCAAGATCATCTGCACTGGCAAAATCAATCTTGCAAGGCACAGTGCTAAGTGCAGAAGAATCGGCAGACAGAAAAAGAGGTGGGAAGACAGCATTAAGGAGTGGACAGGCATGGGGTTTGGAGATTCCCAAAGGGCAGTATAGAACAGGGAAAGATGGAGAGAATTGGTTGTAAAGTCAATTGTGTTGCCCCAACCATCTCCTGGGTTAAGGAATTGATGATGATGATGTTGAATATTCGTTTTCTTTAGTGTCTAAACATATTGTTTAATCTTTTCCATTATCAATACTATTTACAGGTGTATATAGTACAAAATATTAGAACACGCAAGTCATATTTATGTTCGGAGACAGTAACACAATTTCTAACACCTATCGAAACAGCTGGTCACTGAATTGCTAGGTATACATGAAGTTTAGCTTCCAACGTTTTAAATACACAGCATATAATTTTGTCGCCGCTTCTACTTGGAATAAATATGGAAGTAAACGTGTCCAAAATACATGTTACTTGGATTAGAACTATATATTGTCCAACCACAACACAATTGATGAAAATTAAAATTAAATGACATGCCTGGATCGAAGTTCTCTCCTCTACATTTATATGTATGTTCAATAATGATACAATCTTTAGATTCTTTTAAGTTGATACTTTTCCAAATGCATACACAATGCACAGCTGTGGTTATCAACGGACACAGTTTATATTAAATTCGCTCTAATTTATATTATTTATTTTAGAACAAGAGCTTACCGTTCACACATGTTGTTAACAATGGTTGCTTATCAAGCTACCAGGATAATTATCTTTTGAATCTGTATATTTATTTATGTTTTATTCGCAAAGCGATTATGGCCAATTATGTGTTTCCTTTGAAGATGTATACCTTTTGACACTAAACGGAAAACTTTGTTTCAAAATATTTAAACATTTCTGCTTTGGGCCTGTAAACTATTCCCAAATTGTAAAGGTTCATTTTGGTGGGGTTCTGTAATTTGCGACAGACGTTACAGTAAATGTTTGAGCTATTCACTTAACAATTTGTACGAAATTCATGAACGTGAATCTGCTGAATGTATTGTACTTTATATTTACATCACCTCATGAATTACTTCCCACTCACACAAGTTTTTAAATTGTGTGCATGTGAGTGTTATTTGAGTTTTTAACGTAGCTCTAACATTTTTTCAGTCCTATCGCCACTGTGTCTGCAGTGCGGCAGTTTATAGTGATGGCGTTGCACTGGGTCCTCAAGACGCATACATGTAGCACCATATCCCACCCAGTCACTTTATCCTGACACCATGACGACCAATTCTAACACTAAATCTTAAAGCTGAGCCCATAGCGATGCAGCATTTGGTAATATTATTATAAGTCTGAGGTATGATTTGGCCGTGGTTCCAACCCGCGAACTCCCGTATACAGTGCGGACGCTCTAAATTCTTAGGCCTCTGGAGAGGTCTCTGGATAGTTCAATTGTTTAAGAAATAAGCGGACATATAGCAAATATTACAAAAAGTGTATGTATGTATGTATGTATGTATGTATGTATGTATCTATATTTGTATGTATGTATGTATGTGTTTGTGTGTGTGTGTGTGTCTGTGTGTGTGGATGTATGTATGTATGCATGCTTATTTTCTGCATCATTTTATGTCCCTGTACTGTATGTTAGACAGTGTTAAAATAGTTTTCATAATACATGTTATGCATGCTTAGATTAACACATGAACCGTGAATTTGTATTATATATTAACAATGATGTTACACAACAAGTCAATGTCAATGTCGGTATTGAGTGTAATATTAACAAGACTTGAAACATGAAAAGCATTAGTGTATTTTCATTATTGTGGGACACAAATTTGATTCAGTACATGCAAGTGGAATATCTTAATATCAGAAAGTAGAATATGCAACTGCCGCTGGTTTAGTTAGCTTTACTACGCAGTAATCTGAAAAGGAATATGGATTTATCTTGAATGACATATGCTAGGTCTATTTCATTGCAATGATACACGACTGTCATATATAGGCGGGTCTCACCAAATGTTGCACCAGATGTGTTATCTATTAAATCTGATTTATTTTTTAAAACACATATATATTTATTTTCCTGTAATATTCAATCCTACTTTCCTCGCATGGGTGAATACATTATTATTTTGTCAATAACTTGATCCTTTCATAAATTAATGTTTAATCCTTGTCTCAACGAAATGTAACAAATTAACGGTTGTTATTAATTCCTTAGGTAATTTAAAAATGCACCTTAAAAGTCATGATATGAGACGGACGAAGTAACCATATCAATCATCTTAAACAATTGCAACATTCCATTCGTTTATACTTGGATGGACAATATTTTACTTCATGTGTATAGACCCAAACAATATTTCAAAGTTAAGATTTAAGTTAGACGAAAATTAAATAGTAAAATTTTAAAGTAATAAATTGTTGCTTAAAATTTGAATCCTTTCTAGCAAATCGTATTATATATAGATATATTTCAAAACTATTATGTCACTCACATGGTACAAACTGTGTCGCAGAGATAAGTGAACACTCCAGCCACGGTATGGCAGAGAGTGACACACTCGTCCTGTGTCGTTGAACTGGTGACCAGACCGTTCAGCTTGGGAAAGAGATCGCCGGCTGCAATGAAGAGCAATATATATATATATATATATATATATATA
>JAECUM010024464.1:0-34631 GCA_016617855.1 Megalonaias nervosa
GTCTTTGTTTTTCAATCTCTCAAGTAGATCATATAAATTACTTCTATGTGAATGTTCGACGATGGATTTTTTTATCATGATCAGGTTTGTAGTCGTTTATGATAAATTTCATTGATGGCCGGTCTAATTTATCCCGAAACAATATTAAATCATCATCATCTGCATCTGCATCGAGAACAATTAATCTTTCACACGCTGTTACTAATCTAGCGAACTTGTCCCATCTATCTTTGCTGTGCTTGACTGATGAGAATTGCTGCCTACGAATACCATGCCATTCATCAACGATAAGCACATCTGGAAACCCTCGAATTCTGTGCAAAGATTCCCATTGTATGATAACGCGTCGTTTATCTCCTTCGTTAAATGTAATATTGCCTTCAATGTCCATGTATGACTCAATTCCATAATCAGCTTTGATTTTCTCGGTAAATGTTTTCCTGTACGATACAACAGCTACAGATTGATCAGGTTTCAATGATCTCCATGCTGCTTCTGATTTGCCCATTCCACATGCCGACCCATCAATATAATCTTCGTTTTGGATTACTTTACAACCTGGTCCTGATTCATGTGATGGTGGTTCATTATATAGATGATCTGCGGTTCTGCTTTTGAGATATCCAGGATAGCGAAATCTGCGTTTATTGTTGATCAGATATTGCAGATATTTTTTGTTTTTATGCTTCTCAGCTGTTTGTACAAGTTCAACATTGTTGGATGTTCCTGTAATTATTTTATCTATCTCCTCGTCAATAGTAATTCCAGTAATGGACAATGAGATCTGTCTTCCCGTTGATCTTGGACAGTAGATCGAATAATATCCCTCGTTGATATATACAACGCAATTATCGCATGTTGCCTCAACATAATTATGTAGTTCATTAAATCCGTGTCGACGATTGCAGATGTTGCAGAAATGTCCGGGCTTTCTCGATATTGTAAATCTGTTTTGTGACACACTAACAACGTTGATTAGTTGATCTTTGTCATTTGTCAACGCTGTAGATATCCGCTCGAGATTCTCAGCAGAAAGATCATCACAGTTAATGTATCTCTCTTCCTGATCTTCTTCAACTTCTACATAATGAGGTTGGATTGAAACCGGACAACAAAGTAAATCTGATGCATCAAAATAATCTTCATGAGAAATCAGCCGTTTACACAATGTGTTTTTACCAGGTTTGTATGATTTTGTGTTATTTAGCTTAATGCTGTACAGACCAGCTTGACGATCAATATGCCAATCAGGATTTTTTGCATCAGCTGCTCGGCTCGTCAGTATTTGTTATTAATTAAATGTTACAGGCGTTGATTTGCAGAGAACATGATAACCACTATTTGTCTCAAACACATATGCACGCCTGCGTTCACAATCGCATAATGTCGCAAAGTAATCCATGACGTCATCAACGTTGATTTTCTCGGTATCTGAATTACAAACAAATTTCGAGTCGAGATCAAACACCGGATATCTTAATCTGAATTTTGGAATAATTTCAGTCACAGAAGATTGATTAACAAACTCCTTAGCAAATCCGTCAAAATCAGCATGTGAGAGAAACAAGTAGAATTTAGAGAAGTGCTGTATAATTATTCCCTGAGCATATGCTTCCTTTTTATAACCGCAAGATACAATGAGATTTTCGATGACATCATCTTTGGCCGAATGCTAGACAATATTGTTAAATGACGTCAGAAACAATGAATAATATTCACGCAAATATAGATAACCGAGCTTAGCAACATCATGTAGTTCATTCGTTGGTGTTTCTGCTAACAAATTTGCGATATATTCAATATATCCCTCGCTTGGTTGATCAAATAAATAATTATTTTTATTTAAAATATCAGTATTGTATATAGTAGCTAGGGTTGTGTTATTTTTTGTCATTCTATATAATAGTAATTTTACAAAATATTTATTTAAATCAAAATTGAATCTAATTTATTTATATAGATGCCATTCCAACCTGCACCAAATAATTGTGTATGGTTGATTCAAGGGACAAAAAAACAATGTGCCAAACCATGTCATGGAGAATATTGCGGTTATCATAGTTTCTTAATCAAAAAAGGATCAAAAGGAATAAAGCCCTGTTTGTCATGTGGTAATGGATCACGAGGCAAAACGGACATTTGTACAAAGTGCGGCGGTAACAATTGCAGAATGATGTTGGAATATTACGAGAAGCGGAATTTGAAGTATGTAGCACATAAGGAAAAACTTCTAACTGTTGAGGAGTTTCTGTTGGACCACAAATCTAAAGCATCAGAATTACAAAATAATCATTTTATTCTTGATCTGCAGAAAAAATAATTATTTAAAACCACATCATTCAGAGATAGAAATAACTATCCACTGATCGTTTTTTTTTTAGCCATATATTCTTCAGGGGTGCATCTTAATTTTATACACATATTCTTTATTCGCTTTGCTTCCTCGATCGCCCTGTCTTCTTCTTTTTTCTGCTTTTCTCGTTGTTCTCGATCATTTATTATTTTTTGATCTTCTTCAAGAAAAACAGCAGGGAGTATTTTAATGTTGTTATGTAGAAATTCACGTGCAGTTGGAGGATTATCTTTGATAAATCCCCGCAGTGGAATTCGATTTCGATAATAGTAAATCAGCGAACTGTACTTGTTACCGCCACACTTTGCACATATAACAGCACGTGATGCCAATCCACATCCGATACAGATCTGCAATCCTGGAGATTTCTTTGCAAGTTGATTATGAGCAGCGCAGTATTTTCCACGACATCGTTTATTACAAAGTCCAGAAGTTTTTAACAACCAACTACATTTATTCATTATAGTATATCTGTTTTTGTTAAAGAGAAAGATAGAACCTTTATTTAACAATGAGGGGGGTAGCAGCAGGAAGGATGAACCCTACAACTTGGATTATACATATATTTGCCTGAAAAGATGTAAGAATATTATTTGCTTACAATATCTCTCCCTGCTCAATTTGTAAGATATTTAAATATCTTACATACAATATGGGCAAATATATGTGGAATCCAAAAGGTCTGTTCATCCTTCCTGCTGCTCAAATAGTTGTCATCCAATCAGTTTTTGAGTTATTCAACTTGCATTGAACCAACGCGTCTACAGCTATATGCAGCTAGCTCTGCTTGATAGCCGATTATTGGTATTTCACTGGCCACATACTGTGCAGTGACTACATGAGGTGGGTATACCTAACATCAGTTTCAAGAACATTACAAGCCAGAAAGACCAAATTCATAAATAAGTCCATATCTTTAATTATTACAGAATAATACCTCAAAAGTTAAACCATACTCTAAAGTTAAGAAATTTGTCAGGAGCCAATGTGCGAAACTGTCCCCAGCCACTTGACATTGTATATCGGAGTACAACGTAGTGAGCATACGAAGCAGGGAACCAGACCAGTGGATCAGCTGTTTTACCGGGGTTTTTCCGGGTTTTTCCTCTGCCAGTTATACCGGTCGCCATGTATGGCCAAATGTGTGCTGAAAAATGGCGCTAAACCCATAACAACAACAACAACAACTTTTCGTATTCAGCAAGTAATACTTAATCATTAGTAGGGTGGAGTGTCAGTATAACTGATACGTGATGACAACAAAGCATTGTTTGAGTTCAGCGCTGAACAAATATTGAGATCGACGGAAGTATATATGCCATAGATACTGGTGACTAAGTCAATTTAGGTTATTGATGAATCAGACGAATGAGATTTACAGACGTCTGGAGTATCCATACCAGAAAAACGTAAAGGCTTCTTAAACCACGGTCGTGAAGGTTTAATATACAATCGAATCACGAAGGACTGGAATGGGCGTTGAAACTTAGAAGCGATGGCCCACATACGTTGGAGCCCTTTCGTGGGATTGTAAGTCAAGGTAAGATGTTTTCTCGTGCATTAAAATTCGATATCAAAAAGAATACTTGTATTATCTGGTACAATAAATTCACTAATCATGATAAACGAGGAGCTCATTACCCATGCCAGTGTACATGCTCGTCAAAGATTGCATAAATAACCGTGAAAAATGTGACTATAGATTAATAACAAAGTTTCTGTTGTATTGAAACTTTGACGTAAACAGATAACAGTTTCGCGAAATATGTAGTGATTAACATTGTTTAGAATATATCGATCAATAGAAACTAGTCTACAAATTGATAATATCATGTTTATGTGTGTATGTGTTACAACTCAATAATCTTTGAAATAAATTTAGTGAAAAATAAATTTCAAATTTAGATTGATTGAAGACATCGCCACATATAAAAATCTTTGAAAAAGGTTCGTAGCAAAACTTCGAAAAATAGTACTTCAACAAACACTAGGATACGAGATGGGCAATTAGATCCAAGTTCACAGAATTATTGCGTGAATCTCACATAGAGTATACACAGAGATTTTGTAAAAAAAATCTCTTAGTAAAAGGAAGAAATCTTTCGCCAGAATAGGCACGTAAATATTTCAGAAACTTCACTAATAATGAGCTAATTAAAATATACAGTATGCACCAAAAGTAGACCATGGCAAAACCATGCCAGCGTGCAAACCTTGGTTACTAGATTACAAATTTGTTTCTGATAGATACGCTTATTTCAGCTTAATGAAAGAAATTATATTAGATGTTATTTACAAAGTGATAAAGAGCTACACAGAAGCCAAGTTTATAATTAAAATGAATGTAATATTCATTATTCAACAGTATTCTGAACGAGAACAACATGATTTCATTTAAACAAAAGAGTAAACACAGTTGAAAACTCCAGCATAAAAGATAAGAACACAATACGTGAATTTATGTAGACGATAGGTACGATATTACAAAGCTAAAAAGACCGATACCCGACGCCAAGGGCTTCGATAAATCTTTTTCGGGCCCTTGACGTATTGTAAGTGAGTTACCCATCGGACCTGTTGAAAAATTGGTGGCATCAAAGTTGGCTGAAAGTAACCTTGAGCCTGCCAACGAAATGCTGGAATTTAATCGAACTTTTTAAAAGACTATGGAACGCCAGAGCTGTCTTAAGATGATCGGTCCCTGCTTGGCCCAATCCTTAAATCCCTCCACATTATGTAGTTCGTCTGCTTAATTGCATGAAGCTATAAACAATATGTGTAAAAAGCGAAGCACGTAACCTATGAAAAGGACGCATTGCTTTGTTTACATCTCCGTCTTTCACTGGTTACCTATAATAGTGTTCATTTTTACAACATAAATAACAATAAACTGTCCTTGTTCACATTGAATAATGAATGCGTTGCTGGTTAAATATTTCGAGAAGCACCTATGCGATTGTTTGTCAATTCAGCCAAGCGTAGGGATTATCGATTTATACAATCCCCCAGTATAATGTAATTTTTGTTCGCCATTAAAGGAACCGATATCATTACATTATACTTAAATCCATTTAGTTCAAAAATGTTGATAGCCGTTGATTTTATTTGTGCGGAGTGTTAACTGTAATTGAGACTCATCCATTTATCGTCACACAAACTAATTCAGAATTTATTGCTTGAGCATGCAGACAATGTGAATATCTTTAAAAACTAGTTCGTTGTGATTCTCACTTCAGCAGAACGCGAAAGAGGATTCAGTAACCAATATCACAAATATAAGGGAGAGACAATTTTTTTTTTTCTGGAGGTAATGGACGTTCAGTATTACAGTAAATAATATGGCCTTCTCCTGGATTTTATTTCAGGACAAGTGATATTTTTTTTGAAAGATTTATGCTGGGCCGATATTTGATCAAGGTCAATTTAATTCAGGCTCGACTAATGTGAGAAAGCTGTCAGTAGCTTCCAGTGGGTCGGTGGTTATTACTGGTGTTTTCCCGGGTTCTTCCTCCATTAATTATACTGGCTGCCATGTATAGCCTATATTGCGCTTAAAAATGTCATTAAACCCAAAACAACATTAACAACAATGATCCATTGCTGGTAAAATGCAGTATCAAATTGCCTGTTTTAGCTCATATAAAAATACATTTTAATGACAGTTTTATATATTAACAATTAATAACTTATCACTTATTATGTACTGCACGGGATATTTGGCTACAGCAAACCCTCCCTGCCTGATAAGTATATTCCCATTACCGATAGCTCTTAATAACTGGGGAAAACCAGGTTTCTGGCTCAAAGACCCTATTTCATACTAGGGACCAGGTGATGGCCAGTGATAGAACATTTATTTTCGCATTCCGAGGCTTCTATCATTGATTTTGACTCGGAGACGACATTTTAGACTAGGGACTAAGTGATAGCCAATGATAGAACAGTTATTTTTACATTCCGAGGTTTCTATCATTGGTCAGCATGTTGTTAAGTTTTTTTGGTTGGATTATTTCTAAAATTCAGACCTCATCGCCGATCGAAAGTGTTTCAACTATAGATATTAGAAATATTTCATCATCGTGATAATAGAGACTAAACTTTATTCTACCGCTTACACAACGACGACACTCGAATAAATCTTTTATTTGCAGTTTGTTAAGAGGATATTTTTTTATCAACGAAATATACTTTCGATCGATCGAGGTCAATGGTAAGTTTAGTATACTTTTCTTGACTGATTGGATTATGAAAATTATTAAATCCCTTTGATAAGTCACAGCTTAATTTTTCAAGATAATTGAAATACTCGCTGTTATCAGATTTGATGAGCGAAAGTTTTAGTTTGTCACGATTACTAAAACATATTCCTGATATTTCATTGCTAATTTCAACTGTCAACTGTTTTCCGTCTATCGTTAGATATTTGATTTTGCTGTTGATGCTATTTGTCACTGTCAAATTTTCAAACATTATTTCTAAAGTTTAGATAAAATTTCATACCCTAGTCGGAGAAGATGATATCAAGTACAGATCTGTCATCGCGACGGTACCCAAGTGCAAACGTATCTACTCCGTTTTCGCAATAACGTTTGTCATCAAAATTACTTAAACCGCGTTTGATAATAACATCTGTTTCAAGTTTATGATGATTTGTTCGAATATCCATTGCTCTTATATAACTAACACCGCCGTCGAGCGCGTACTTGTAATCATCAAATCCCATAAACTTTTTTTACAAAATCGCGAGGCAAACCTTTTGCTTTTTTTGTCATTTTATTATTGTCTAACAACACAGCGTACATTTTGCTACGCAATCCAATAAAGTATTTGATGATGCTCGAGTTCATTTCGTCCTTAAATTTACCAATAACCTTTTCATTTGTGTCGTCATGAAATTTACTATCGCGAGGGTAATCAGAGAGATCAAACAGATGTCGGTTATCAAAGATATTTTGATAGACGTCCTCACATTCGATTTCATAAACGAGCGAGTCAGTATCGGTAAACAACAATCTACTTGACGGCCACTGATTCTTAACAAATTTGTAATGAAAATCATACATCAACCACTTCGACAAATCTAACACAGAAGCTTTGTTTTCCGCCGCTGTATCGCGACAAGAATTTCATTAAAAATTTTCATGCTGACAAAATCATCGTCCGACACAAGTTTGTTTCGGCGGTTGATATCATTAACTAGCTCGATGTTTACTCGTCTTCTAATATTTTCCATGGTCTTACCAAAGACGGAGTTGTTCATAAGTTTAAAGAAGTTTTTCTCCAAATCAGTTTTCGCTAGAGCTCTCCTAGAAGTATTTAAGTTAATATAACCTCTCATCCACGGCGACTGATTAAACTTTAGCACACGATGAACTTTCCTCAACACAAGACCAGCGTCTATTGCTTGTTTGAAAACTCTGTAATGCAAAATATAATTTCTCTTGTCGAGTAAATTTGGGACTAGTTTTTTTTTACCTTAGAATCTTGTCTTGGTGATGCTATTGCTTGTTGTTCTTGAGATAATAAACTATAGTCTATTATCATTGACTCCGCACAAAACGGATAATCGTTATGTAAATCATGTAACGGAACAGGATAATCGAGATCAACTTCAACGAAACAGGAGACATCGTCAGGTATCTTTTTTTCCGTCTCCGCCAGAAATTGGTCAGGTGTAATCCAACGAAATCCGCCCAATGGCATTGATTCACTCATAGAATGACCATACAAATTATTACAATCTTATATTTTCTAACTCGGTTTTGGTAAGACAGTTGTGAGCAAACACTAGGACATCATTTTTGTTAAATTTCAGCGTCATTACTGCTCTATCATTAAGTTTACTTTTTTCTGCAGCTGTCAGGAGAATTTTGTTAGATTCACCTTGCATAACACTAACGTCAGCAGAATAAGAACTGTAACCCGACAAGCATTTTCGCACTGCCTCAGCTAATTCTCCGTAATTTAATATAGTGACCCTCTGATGATGCTTTATTTCGTCAGTCATTCTGTTATATAAATTAGATAAAAATATATTATAATATGAATCTGATGAAACGACTTGCTGATATATATGCGGACGACACGGTAGTTGATGATAATTTTATACCAAAATATAACTTAATCTCAGAAAAATCTGCTGGCTATTGTGAAGATGATATTTTATTTAACAGCGACGACGAACAAGACGAGATTGTAGGCGACAGCGTCGCTGTCGTTGACAAGAAAAATTACAGCAGACCGACTACTGGACGATATAATGTTAAGTATCATATTGCCAAAAACATAATAAAATTTAATTTTACTGTCACAGAGCAACAAGTGTTTTGGCAGCTGATTAAACCTTTCTTAAACAGGAAAATAGCTGGCCAACAAAAGAGCATAAAATTCGATTTCATATTTGCTAAGATATTTAACCTAATGACGATCTCTGATAGTCGCAGACAATATCTAATATCGTTATGTAAGCCTGTAAAATGTAAATCGGTCAAACGTAAGTACGAGGAAATTTATAACAACATTATTTCCCGATGTTAATTATTTGTTTCGTTGGTACCCAACTATTAAATTTATCGCTGTATCTCCTCCACTTGACGAGACTTTTGTTGCCGCGCTTCCTAATAATTTTTTCGATAACAAATACATCTTGTTCAGTTTTCTGTAGTTCTTGCTCGTAAAAACTACCAATTACCGGTTCCCCTGCTAGATCCTTTAGCGCATATGTTACAGGTATTGTTAAAAGTACTTTATCAATAACAAACACTTCTTCGCTCCAGCTTGGAGTAAATCCTTTTTCGAACACCCTTTTCACTAACGAAATTCTAACGTTATCACCAACTTTAAATTTGTGTCTGCGGTACATGTTTTCATTTGCTTATATCGGATTTTTAATTGCATCATTTGGTGACATCCTGGTGGTTCGATGTTTTGTGTTATTATATTTGTCAACTATCTGCGGAAGATCGTCAATATACCTGTTTGTGTTTTTAGCTGTCATATGTTTATGTATAAGTTCGTTCAGTGTACGATTAAATCGTTCGACGACAACGCTTTTACCTTCATTTCCAGTGACATACTTTTTGATGTCATTTTGCTCCAAAAACTGCTCAAATTTTTTATTAAAAAACTCCGCTCCGTGATCGGTCCAAATTTTATTTGGTTTTCTTTCTGTGTTTGTTATTATTTGCGCTAGCGCATCAGTCATCGATGTCCGTTTTATCTGAATCGGGTACACTAAACGCGTATTTACTAAAAACGTCTATAACGTTAAAAAGATACTTTTTGCTATCATTAAATTGAGCAAGATTTGAGACATCTACTAAATCTATCGCCCAGATATCATATACAGCATTTGCGACAACCTTACGTCGTGTAAACTTTTTTTTTTAGGTTTATGTAATTGAGACGCAAGCGTCTTCGCTGCCAGATCATCGTACAATTTTCTTTTTCCAAGTGCAGGCTTTCCAAGACCTAACTTACATTTAGCTCCGATAATTCCCTGCACAAGCTTTCGATCAATACGTTCTCGCATATTTACCGGTTTCAGGTCACGCAGCTCATCTAGCATTAATTTGTCACAGCCAGGTTTATCTTGCTCATTATTCCGGTAGCAGATATCATGACGCATTGCTATTGCATCAACTTGATTATAAGGCTCCTGCCCAGGTAGTGGATTATCGTTTTCGTCTAGTTGCTTATCTAATGGATTATAAGGTCCTGTGTACCTGTGAAATGGCAATGTGAAACCTCCTTTTGGTTTCGGAAATTTTCCAATAATTTTATGGATATCGATTCCGCTGCCAATTATTTCAAGGTGACTGCAACGTTGACAGTATGTAACGATTTTATCTTGTTCTATGCAAAGATCTCTATCACAATCACAATCACATTTCATTATATATTTTATAACTAACAAATTTTTTCAGTCGTCTACTAAAATAACTTTGTCACATGCTCCAGCTCCAGTTACTGATTTCAGAAACATACCTTTTTTTCTTCCACAAACAGCACAAACTCTTTTTAGTATTACTCTATTATTGCTTGTTTTTTCTGTTGTCTCATTGCTGTTATCTGTTTTAGTTTTACATTTGAGGCAATATGTTGTCATATACTTGATTGCTACACAAAATTAATTGCAATCTCATCATTAGCGTAAGAAGGCTGCTTGTCAAACTGTAAAATGAACTTTAAAAAATCAACGGCGGTCGATTTCATCGACTGCTGGGACATCTGCCGAACAAACATAATACTATAATAACCACAAGCGGTTGTCCCAATTGGCTGTAGTTGATTAGATTAATAACATATTTTTTTAAATTTTTTAAAAATATATGTTTTTATAAGATCGCTTGGAGGAAGTCCGAACGAATCAAAATAACTGTTGTCGTAAATAGCTACCCAGTGTGTGCCAGATCCGTCATTGAAGTCTTGTATATTGATTCCACACGAACCACCTGCTGGCACATCATCTAATTCGTCTTTAGAATATGCTCCACGAAATCCAACAATATCATTCAATTTTTCAATGATATCAAAATTACTCAATGGCGTCTGGTACCTGGTAGTGCTAGTCCACGTCCTACCCCTAACAGATTTGGAATCAAGACTGCCTGCTAACCCTGCTAAAATTGGAGCGAAAGGAATGATTCCTCCTTGTTTTTTTGGTGGACGCCTTGTTTTCTTTTTTCTTAGTCGGTGACGATTTTTTAGCTGGCATTTTATTTCTTTTTGTTACATAAAACTGAGTGAATATGCCACCGCCGATAGACTCGTTTGACACCGTCTCCGGACACCGCTTTCTTAGTCGCTCCTGATACGGCCCCAGAAGCAGCCGCTAGCCCCAGGGTCCCTAACACAGGCAATATTTTGGGTATTACTGTTTTGGCTACTATAGAAAATGCTGGTCCAAGAAATCTGTCGCGGTTGGCCATGGCTGTTATTTGTGCAGTGGATAATTTTAGCACAAACGGTTTTCCCCGATCGCGTCTATTGATTTGCTGCCGAGTTAACAGTACTTTTACTGCGGTCCCTGGAGTCACCGACTCCGTCGTTGGGGATATCATTAGCGAAACAGAATTACGTTTGGCAATCGCCGCTGACAACTTTTTGATTTGATCTGGAGTTAGGTGTATTTCTCTGGTAGTGTATTCCGTTTTCATTATATCAAGGTTGTCACACAAATTATACTTGTATTGTCATTTTTCCTTTAGGCGCATCAATTGTCGAAAATCGATCACTAACAACTAGCACGTACACATTATATTGTTCAGCTGGCAGCGCGCCAAGCGTCCAAGTGACTTCAATATCAGCAGTCGATCTCATAGCTTGCTTGGAGTGTTTTGAAACGTCAAAATAGAAGATAGGATATATTGATCGAAATTCTTCTACTGATATCTGAGATCCACTGTCTGCGTCTTGGTATTTTTTTTTATAGCCTCCATATGGTACATATACGGCCGAGATATGTTTTTAGTAGCATCATCAGCAAAACTGCATTCGATTGCACGTTCGGGATATTGCCTAGAATTTATTCTAACAAATATTCGTCTGACATCAGGGTTATCAAGTACGGAGTTGTTCATTTCTTGGTCATTGCGGCGTGCCTGTCGTTGAAATACAACAAACAAATGTCGAGGTAATTGTTCGTTTGATGTAGTTGTAACACGCCATGTGTAATCGATTGCATTAGGAATAGCTGTTTGATAAATTCTTTTCTGCTGGAGATAGATCTTTTTCGTATAATTAGTCAATATTGATTCGAGTTCCATCATTTTAGCTACAGGCGGAACAATTCGTGGCATCCACAGAGCTAATCTTGTAATGGCAAACTGACCTTAAGCAACTCCATCAGCGTGCATGATGCAATCGTTTTGATTCGCTCGATCTAAAATAAGCGTGTGTTTTAGTCCGCGAAACACTTTGTTGTAATCACGGCAAAATCCAAATATTGTGCTTAGCAGAAGCATCATTGTTATTTGGCGAGATTCTTCAGCAAATGCGTTTCGTTTGGCGTATCCCTCGTTATATTGCTGTCGTCGTATTCTTGTGACCGCTAATCTTATCGAATCACCTATTGCGGCTGCATCAGCAGCAGCTGGATTGGCGATTAGATTATTGTTATCTGGAGCAGGATTGCCAGCACCAGTACGAAATTCGCTTAAAACAGCTGTCCCAAATGAGGTGTCTTTAAACCACATCATATTTGTGGCCACTGATCTCGAGTAATCGTCACTAAATGAGACGATATTAAGTATTATACTCGCTAACGGCAAATGCATTGAAATATCTTCCACGGTTTGATTGGCAAGTTGATACCGTGCGCTTTAAAATAAACTCCAGCCGTTATTGACAAGTGCAATTTTTGTACCGGCTGGAATATTACCACCTGCTGCAGTTAATAACTGACCACGCACTTCTAATACTGCCTTGTGAGGTAACAGAAACAAGTCCTCGTCACGTGTATTAAAAGTCCTGGCGCCAGCTTTATTTGGTTCGTTTGAGTTCTCATCCAGGCATTCAATGTATTCAAATTCTGTCGCTGTGTCGTCGGTATCATGTTCTTCGGTAAGATCGAAATAATTTTTGACTGACATTATTCTATTTTACCACACAAAACTGCAACTAAAATGCAGCAGGTGTTATTCTTGTTTTGCTACAAGTTTACGTACTACATTTTCGCCGCTTGGTGATAATAACTATTTTGTGGTAGCTATCATAGCCCGTTCTGTTTCTGCTGTTGGTGCAATATCTGATATTGCTCGCTTTATTTTCAATCCTGTCGGCGATTCACGTTGTGAATTGCCTTTAATTTTTCAGCAACTTTTTGTCCTGATGCAGTACCAGCTGTGCTAGCACAAGCTTTACCTGCATCAAGTGCAATTGGTGCTACTTTGCGTGCAATTCATGGAACATTTTCAATAATTTTTGAAAATATATTTCCAAAAAATCCTCCAACGATTTTTCTTCTGTAAACTTTATTTCGCTGTCTCATTTTATTATATCGAGAAGGTTGTACAAAAATCTATGCCGATGACATAAGTCATTGCGCGCATAGGTGTAAGTAATAAGTAACAACCTCGTTATTCAAATTCAACTGTCTACCCGATTGGTCTGTTAATTGCATTCTTATACTCGTTATTTGATTTTCAGGAGTAATTGGATAATATATTATTTGTCGAGGAGTAATTTGTATTCGCGACCCTGGTGGGACATCAGGTGAAAAACTGTAGATTGTTCGACCCTGGCTACCTCTAGCTGAGTAGGACCCTGATGCGATAGAACAATGAATCAATATTGTGTTTACGTCAGTTATGTTCACTGGCAGGTCACCGTCATATGATACACTTTGTTCTGTAACACTGCCGTACTGCTGGTTCTTAAAGCCTAACAGCAATGCAATACTAGTCGCTGGGGAGAAATCGATTATCAAATTATTTTTTAGTGTAATTCTAGCTCGTAGCGTATTATAGTTTGGAACAAGTTCAAAATTTCTCGCAACACCAAAGGTGTTGATCAGCTCTTTTATCGTTATATGCTCCTTGTGGTATTTTGATTGATGTCCCGGAGCTTTCACTCCGGACCTCAGACTGAAATGTAAAGTCATCGTTAAAACCTTTTTTTACGTTTGGCATAGAGTGCCATAGTGTAGCAAAAATTAATCCAATTTCGTACTATCTACTATCTAGTATTATTGGCGGATTGTAGTAGACGGAAACGTTTGCGCTGTCACTCGTTGTCTGTGAGGAATCAAGTAACAAAGTTGTCGACATTATATAAGATCGCCATGCAAAATTTCGTACTCGGACGATGTTAGTAATCTGCTCGATCTAAGATGATCTAGTATATCAATAATTTCGTTGTCGATTTCAGTGCTTTCATTACCCGCTTCCTTGGACGATATTAACAGCAGTAGCCTGTCAACTACATCTGCGTTTGATGTAAAAACTTTAACGCCAGATCCAGCGGTTTGACTTTCCTCTGGTAGTCTTTTATCTCGATTACTTTCGTTTACATTTAACAGTCTTTTAAAATTCCAACCTCTACCATAACCTCCTGGTTTAGTTCTGTACTGATACGCTGTTGTGCGTAAAGTCTCAGCAACAACTCCGTCTCTTATTTTATGTGACAGAGGTATGAATTCTTCCTCTTCTTTAGCATTTTGAATTTCTTCATCAGCGCTCACAAATTCATCGTGTACTTTTCTTAAAATACCTATCAGTTTATTGTAATTATCTTCTGGCTAATTTCTAATGTTGTTAAGATCGTCTAGTTTTTCATTTTTCAAATATTTTTCAATAAATCTATTATACTCAGCATCATCTATTTTTCCCCTAGCTTTTTCCTGTAAAATTTCATCTGACCTTTAAGATACTTTCTTGCATCATTTTTTGATACTCATTTAATTCCTTAGTTCGCTCTGACACATCTTCTATCATCTTTTTTAACTCAGCTGGATTATCTGTCATTCTTGCTATCGCATGTTGAAGCATAAAAGGTTTGTTCATTAGCCTGTCAAATTCAGCTTGTCGTGCAATGGGATCAGCAATATGTCTCACAAGTTCAGTTACAATTTTTCTGGTTTCTTCTTTTGGTTTTTCTCCGAGTAAACCTAACAGACCTTTTTCTTGTATTTTTTTTTTAGTTCTTCTGCGGATATTGTTGATACGTCTGGCTGTTTGCCAATTAGCGTTTCAGTAACAGGTTTAAGAAAACTAGCGGCTGCTTCTTCTGCTTTAACTTGCCCTTGGCGAGTTTCTTCTACTTTTTTCTTAAAAGCAGCTCGAGTTGTAACAAATTTCTTTAGTATTTCGATTCTTTGTTGACGTTCGTCCATTATTATTTTATACACGTGCTATAAAATTTACCTAGAGAAATGTGTCAATACAACAACGAACATCTTAGCTGGAAATAAGAAAAAGTCGTATTTGTCTTTGGTTGCTTGATGATATAATTCAATAAATTTATCTTTTGTTACGTCACCGCACTGCTCGTTTGCAATATTTCTCACGTCAACATTATCTAATCCGGGAAATAGTATAAAACATCCCTTATTTCTCCTGATAAATCTGTCAACGTTGTAAAATCCCTGAGCAAGGTAGACAGAATTACATCTTTTATTACGTGATAGTGAAACGTACGATCTCATTTTGTTCATCTCTTCATTGTTTAGCGGAATATCGTCAAACACAACTATTTTATGTTTAGACGAATCAAGTTCATTTATTGGAATTAATTCCTCTGGTTGCCTGATCATAAATACATCATCACCAGCATTAAGCTCATCACGAAGTTTGCTGTTATAATCGCTCAATAATTCGTATTTATCCTGTTGTGGGTTAATTGTGTAAATATATACTCGATCGTAGTTGAAGATGCCATTGAATAACAGATTTAATAATAGATTTGTTTTACCAGACCCTGTACGACCAACGATGAGGTAGTGGCAATCTGGAAGTTCATTGTTGTGTTGGTGTTTGATTATCCGTTCTGTATCAAAATTTAATATTGATGACTGCGTCATTGTTATAAATTAAGTTGACATAAAATTGTCAAACAATAAACAAATAACGAGCTATTATACAAAATTTGGAACAACAATAAAAGATCCGTCGACTGATGTTGTTAGTACAGACGGCAAAATTGATTTATCAAGCTACTTAAAGAAGGCTGGTGACACAATGAAAGGCAATTTGTTTATGTCAAATCAACGAGTATTAGGTTTAGAAACAGCGTATCCGCCAATAAATGTCGCTAATACACAAGCCATTACTTATGCACAACTAAAATCTGTCGATGACAGCAAGTTGTCGTTGACAGGGGGAACTTTAAGCGGTAACTTAGATATGTCAGGAAAAAAGGTTGTAGGCTTGGAGACTGGGTATCCGCCGACAAACTTAAATCAAACTCAAGCGGTAAGTTATCTGCAGTTGAAGTATGTAGACGGCAACAAGCTTGACAAAACAGGTGGGATACTTACAGGTAATATTAATATGTCAGGTAAGAAAATTATTGGGTTGGAAACTTCATACCCACAAGCAAATGCAGATAATACGCAAGCGGTAAGTTATGCGCAGCTAAAATTAGTTGACGATAACAAACTTTAACAAAGCCGGTGGCACAATGACAGGTAACCTGTCTATGTCAAATTCAAAAATAACTGGATTACCAGCAACCTCACCACCAGCTAATGATACCGATGCTATTAGTTATGGCCAGTTAAAAGAAGAACTTGCTCCATACTTTAAAAAATCCGGTGGGGCAATGTCAGGAAATATAAACATGAGAGACAAAAAAATAACTACGACATATGTTCCTGTTAGCCCTAAAGATCAAACAAATAAAGCGTATGTTGACAGTCTGTCTAGTGGTACAAAACGAACTAAAAACAATGTTGGATATATTCCAACACTTTATAAGGCAACTGACAATCGAGTTATGTTTGAGGTAAGCGCATCATCATATTATCCTGAAAATTATCCTTATTACGCTTTCTCTGATAGACACGAGTAGACGACCAACGGAGAAGTTGAAAATTTTTGGATCAAAATTAAATGTCCCATTGCAGTTGCTGTTTGGCAATTTCATTTGCGTGACAGGTTAAACTCTACGGTTGGGAGTCAAATTTATAATTGGCAATTGGAAGGATCAAATGATGATATTAATTTGGGCAACATTGTATAGCACAACAGACACTTACATTAAAACAACACAATATTTTACGATTCCTACAGAAAATAATGTTAACAAGTACTTATATTTCCGGGTTCATGTTTTCGCTGCTGAACATTCATTTCCAGGACTGACAGCATTTCAAATATACACACTCGATGATCAAATTTAATCTAGTGCCATAAAATAATGTCAGAACCACCAATTATAACCGTTGCGAAAAAATTGTATGATTATATTCTTAACCGTGGAATATCCTTATGTATATGCGAGGGCCGCAACTGAAAAAAGCAGTAGAAAACTTTGATATTATAAGCAGATACTGTCACCCTGATGATTGTCTAGAAGAACAAAAACAAGTTGAAATCCTGCTGAAAAAAATATTGCTCGAGCTTGATCTTGGAAATTTAGATTTGATAATAAAATCGAACTTAATAAAAGCACGAGCTTACGGTGAAAGAGATGATATAAAAAAATCTGTAGAAGATAGCCATGATAGTCTCGACAGACTAGCGGAATCTAGAATAATGGGAATAAAAAAATAAGAAATTATATAAAAGTTTTTAAAAACGAAACATTTTTAAGTATCTCGGTGTGTACTACCACGACAAAGAAACCCTAATTAAAATCGTTACTTAAACACCAGACCCAGAGTTAATTATTAAAGTGTACGCAAACGCAATTGTGCCATTTATACGTAAAAAAGACCCAGAATTTGATCCGATTATTGTTGACAAGTCTCTAAAAATAATCAAAGATTTTGACGATGAAATTAGTGGTCTTAATGATTTTGAGCAAGAAAAGTTTTTTGATAGTCATACTAACATATTTGGACGTAAAAATTAATTCTTATTACGACATAAGTGAAGAAGATGATATTCCATTTCCATCAATCCAACGCTCTAGACAATTGTCATTACGAAATTATTACAATGAAATCGAGAAAATACTCACAAAACCATAAAAAAAATTAATGTCAGAAGTAGCTTTTGCTATTGGTCTGGACACAATTGAACGAAACATACTACGAAAATTAATGCTACCAAATTTCGTGGTCGCATATGCAATTATCAGACAACATCTTGTTCTCAAAAATTTCACGTTAGATCAGTTGAGTTTAGTATTAGGGTATATTGATGAAACAGAAAGCGATTACAGTAATTTGGTAAATGAAACAGATTTGTATGAGAGTGAAGTAGGAAATAGTTTTGATTCATATACTTGGTTAAAGAAAAATGAGGTACTAACAGATAAACGATATAATGATACTTCGTCAGATGTTTATGAGAAATACAGAATTTTTATAGCTGATCCTATCAATAATAAGTTCCGCGAGTTTCTTGATTCGATTGCTGGTACTAGAACTTTTGTTTTTGTATTAAAAAAAAAATTGTATAATGGAAAAACAAATCATCGATTTCAATCATATTTCAGAAGATATTCCAAAACAAGATGTTAACGCTCTAATGCAATATTATAAATTTTATCATAAAAACCTCTGGTGTGTTAAACAATGTTATAGGTATTACAGTAGAATGTTTTGAGTAATATCATATTTGCCATTGCTAATGACTAGCTCTGGTATAATCTCAAGTGGAGCATTATTAAATCCGTTTTTGTTAATTATATCTGGTATCGGTGTCTCTCTTTCAACAGCATGTAAGAAGATCGAACCCAGGCTTGAAACTAAAAAAAATGCTTGTAAGATAGCTAGTATTACTTATAAAAAATTACTTGATCAGATACTATTTTATTTGCGAGGTGTAAAATATGATATGGACGATTTAATACGCGAGCTTCGTATTATTGACAGTATGTTAGCCGATATTTTATCGATGAGGGTAAGCAGATATGAAAATAGGTATGACAGAAAATACGGCAATGACAGGGTATGAAATTTTATCTAAACTTTATAAATAATACAACCAAAAAACTTAATGATATGCTGACCAATGATAGAAACCTCGGAATGTAAAAATAACTATTCTATCATTGGCTATCACCTAGTCCCTGGTCTAAAATGTGGTCTCCGAGTCAAAATCAAACATAGAAGCCTTAGAATGTGAAAATAAATGTTCTATCACTGGCTATCACCTGATCTCAGAGTCTTTGAGCCAGAAACCTAATCAATGATAGAAACCTCGGAATGTAAAAATAACTGTTCTATCATTGGTCATAACCTGACCCTGGTCTAAAAATGTGGTCTCCGAGCCAAAATCAAACATAAAAGCCTTAGAATGTGAAAATAAATGTTCTATCACTGGCCAGCACCTGGTCTCTGGTATGAACTAGGGTCTTTGAGCCAGAAACCTGGTTTTCCCTTACTACTATCGCACAGTAACTGCCATCAGGACCTGGTGGACATACGTGGTTTATGTGAAATATCTTGAAAGGCGAATAAACTCATGAGTTAATTTAGTCTGATTCTTTTGTTCATTTCTTTTAATATTTAATGTATTGCAAAATTCCAACGTTGTGCCAAAAGATAAAAAAAATCGAGGCCCTTTCAGGCACATGGCATTTGAGTAAAGGCAAGTAGAATCTGAGTCATGACTTGTGAATTTTGTAAAGACGCTTTGTCTCTTGCTCTGGACCTGTGCCTGAAAAACAATTATTTGAGCACCGAAGATAATGTGAAATTGTATATAAGATAAGTAAGGATATAGAAGATAGGTGCAGTATAATACGAAATGATATAGAACAAGAGTACAATATAATGTGAAATGATATAGAACACGAACACAGTATAGTGTGAAATGATATAGAACACGAGTACAATATAATGTGAATTGATACAGAATACGAGTACAGTATAGTGTGAATTGATATAGAATACGAGTACAGTATAATGTGAAATAATATAGAACAGGAGTACAATATAATGTGAAATGATATAGAACACGAGTACAGAATAATGTGAAATGATATAGAACACGAGTACAATATAATTTGAAATTAAATGGAACACAAGTACAATGTAGTGTGAGTTGATATGGAACAAGAGTACAATATGTGAAATGACAAAGCACACGAGTACAATATAATGGGAACCGATACAGAACACGAGTACAATATAATAGGAAATGATACAGAACACAAGTACAATATTATGTGAATTGATACAGAACACGAGTACATTAAAATGTGAACTGATATAGAACACGAATACAATATAATGTGAACTAATATGGAACACGAGTACAATATAATAGGAAATGATATAGAACACGAGTAAAATATAATTTGAGCTGATATAAAACACGAGTACAGTATTATGGCAAATGATATAAAACACGAGTACAATAAAATGTGAACTGATACAGAACACGTGCACAGTATTATGGGAAATGATAGAGAACGCTAGTACAGTATTATGGGAAATGATATAGAAAACGCTAGTACAATATAATGTGAACTGATAGAAAACGTAATTGCTGATCATTTGCTTAATGAAGGATCTTCAGTCATAATTGAAAACAAATGAGTATTTAAATGATATGTATAGTTCTTTCCCACCCTCCCGTTTGTTGGTAACCCTCCACCGACTTTTAAACAAGCAAGCATCAATGATATAAAATATGTTCTAACCTGATTATCGACAGGAGATCCTTAACACTATCATCTTGTATGCATTTCAGACTGATCTCAAGTTTCAGAATGACAACGAATATTCTTGATGTCCATTTCCGGTTTCTAAAAAAGTAAATTTTTAGTGATACATTGGAGACAAAAAATGTGCTGCATGCATCTAGTTTTTGCAACGTCCAGCTTTATTATTTCCCAAAACTATTGAACAAAATAGGAAAGCAAACGGTGTAACTCTTGGGTCCAAAACGATGTATAACGAAAAGTTGCGGAAAGTTGCGGAATTCTTCGGCACTTATCGTAGACGATGATCAAAATAACCCCTGTTGTCTGAATAAATAACACGCAAATATAAGAGTCCGTTTTATTAAACAAACTACCCTTTCGTTTGAAACTCGAACAAGATGACATTGTTAGATGGCGACAATAAAATGAAAACATTATAACTTGATGATTGAACTAAGTTTTATGAATTTTTTACGAAAATGTTTTTTTCGTAAACTCTTAGCAATGCTCTATTCTATGGCCAGAAGGAAAGAGAGGGAGAGAAAAGAGAGAATTTCAGTCTCTCTTAGAGAAGGTGTCACTCATAACGGTGTAGATACGGCTACATTCCTTTGGGGCGCTTGGCAATGCGGAGGTACGGGATCGACTGCAATGATACAAGCCACTTTGAGTTCTTACGAAACAGACTAATTTTATTGAAACACTCAACATATAAAATTACATTCCAATATCAATCTACATAAACTTAAATTACGAATATGAGATACATATACAACTACGATATTCCTTCGCTTACCAACATCATACATTTGTATAATTTCTGCCTTTTAGAATATCGTACAGATAATTAAATATTTCAGACTAATACCGCAATCAGTTAGTAAAAATATATTTTACTGAATTTAATCTAAAATACCAACATATTAAACTCTACTATTTAAAGAGTATCTCATTTAATTATTACTGAGTATGAAGTTGGTAGCAAACGTCGCCCTTTACAAAAATCAATAATACAAATTACAAGTAAATATAAGTTCTTCAAACAATTATATTAAAGAAAAGATGAAGAAATATTAAAATAATCCAATGTTGCAAATGTACTGATCTTAGACTGAACTCTTACTTTAACATCTTAACATAAAAAATCCTTATACTATATAGAAAATTGTACGCAGACGGTAGCTTACCTGCAATGATACAAGCCGCTTTGAGTTCTGACGAAACAGACTAATTTTACCAAGCACTTTCCTGGCTTCTTATACACAATCTCTCAAGATGCGGCCATATATAGTCATACGTTTTAGTTCTTGGGTTCCGCCAGAATCTCAAAGTGAGGCTTCATCGTTTTCTTACCGACTACCGTCTGGGTCTATACGTCATCAGACATTTTTCCATGAACACGTGAAAAGTTAGTGATATACTTGGCAGAAAGAAATTTGCTTATCCAGCACTGTTGCTGCAGAGTTGTAAATCTGCCAACTTAAGTATTATACGATGTATAGGATTTCACATAAAAAACAAACTCTTTATTGAAATAGTACACAATTATATTACAAGAATAAAAAATTGTTTTTAATACAATTTACTGAAAAATTCTATCCTAACAAATTTTCTATCAGTTTATGCTTTTAGTTTTTACAGTCGTTAGGGGGTTACAACAAACTGGGGAGCAAGAGAATGCTATAATAGATATGTAGACGTATTAGATGGTATTTATGTATACAGAATTACCAGACAAGGTCGAAAGTAAAAATAATAACCATAAATGTTCAAAACAGAGATAATCGATGCATTGTACATTCAGTAACCAAACCACCTATCAGAGATAAGGATAGATGTAAATGTATGATTATTAAAAATGTTCGGAATTCCTTATAGAATAGCCACAAAAGTAAAGCTCTTTAATTTTTCGAACATTCATTGTCAGATTCTTTCATTATCTATAAAATAGCTGAAGATGAGAGAAAGACTGATACAACATGTAGAATTTGTTACTAGTTAAAGGAAATCATTACAGTCTTCTACTAAATTTGAATTACTAATTTACATAAACTATCATAGAAACAAATAACTAAACACCATAGCTGATTCATTCTTAGTTATCACTGAAATATGCACTTATATTCCAATACTAAATCGGAGAAAGATACTGCTGCCAAAAATAAACATTATTATTAGGAAAACTTCACATGAGATATGCAATTCATAACTACGAACACAATTGTGTTGCTTTGGCAGAATTTAGAACCATTGTTTCCGAGATATTAATCGATAATAAATGGAAGAAATATCACCCACATTACTTCTGGCTACTCTTTATATCTGGTTTCGAAATATGCTAATGCTCAATACCCACCAAAAAGTAAATAAAAAGACATTATTGTGTTAGCAAATTCTTTCATTCCATCGCTAATCTAACATATCAATTTGCTCGTAATGAACCATATACGCGAGAATTTCAAATAGCTATCTATAAATATAATTTAACAGAATCTATTTATATCTGAATATCAAGACCTTAGCTAAAGACGACCCAGATCAAAGAGTAGGTATCATATCAGAAACGTTGATATATGCAAGACATTTAGTATGACTTCTCTAATAAGAAAGTCACAAATAAATAGAGAATCTCAAATGAGTAATGATTTAATATTGCATTTATGAAACGAGTTGAATAATGTCCAGCTTCTGCGAACCTTGAGATTCTTTTTATCACATAGATTTTTTTTTTAAGGGGAATTTATTTAGATAGAGGAATGAATAATTTCGTTCATTCTGACAGACGGTGCGCCTTTCATTTGTTGTGCATAAAATATAGTTCCAAACTAGTAAAAGTAAATTGTACTTTTTTACAAGCTATCAATCAAAGAACAAGCGTCAATCGAAAAAACAGAACATTTTATAACGACAAAACCATTTTTCAGAACAGAATGATCAATGTGTATGAGGTCACATTATTTGATATAGTATACAGAAAGCCAGGAGTGCATATTTGCCCTAAAATGTCATTGGATTACTGGATGCAGAAATGCCCATATTTACTGTAATGTATATGTGACCGGATATTTGCAGTATTTGATTGGGAACAGCAGACTTTACAGAAGACGTAAACAACTTTCTTTTTGAGTCGGATTTGCATCACATGTTTACTGCATAAAGACGGTGTGGTTAGATTAAATTCTTTAAGTTGGGAGACCGGTTTATGTCCTCCTTCTTCAGTGAACAGAGGTGAGTTGATATACTTCTGTCAGTTAACATTTAAACCACGCTTTTATATATGGTGGATTCTATGTTACAGATATACCGTTCCCCCCCCCCCAATTTGCCCCCTTCCCCCTCCAAATGAGCAATACCTTTAGTTTTACTTCTTGTTGTTGTTCTTGTCTTGGTGTTTTACCCCATTTTTCATTTGACGATATTATTATACATGACATAACAAACCCCTGTGGGTGTAAATTGTCCATATTCATAATTTTCCCTCGATTTCCTTTCAAGATTATAGTTGAAAAAAGTTCGCCAAAATGTTCATCGAAAACAAGACATTCAAGAAGGCCGGGTTAAAAAAGGTTTCCCACGATCTCAGCCAATCAGTAAAGAGAATACTGCACAATAATTTCATGGGCCTATTTGAACCAATCGTAATCACATAAAGTGATATGTTCATATCTTGTACTATGGAAAATATGAAACTGCACACGCTATAGGCAAAGTGCACCGACTATGTGATAAACAGGGTAAGTAGATTACGATATGCAAAAGAGAAATACTTCTTGATTTCTTTAAGTTCATGTCACTGACTAGAACTAAAAACTGAAATACATTAACTTGAATGTCTCCATATCAATATTATTTCATTAAGTGATGAGAATATAATCCAAGAAGAATATTATTATGTTCACAGAGTTTTTAACTACTTAAAATTCAAGAGTACAGTTGAGGAAGAACGTCTAGCAGTTTAGTTTCTAACTTGAAGAATACTGAATCTACATCAAGCAACTGTCTAACCCTTCCTGTCATTGCATGAAGAATACTGAATCTACATCAACCAACTGTCTAACCCTTCCCCGCTTCCATTGTCAAGGATTTACCATTATGTTAAGTTAAGTATAAATAGATACCAAACTGCAGCATATGTTAATATGGTTTGGCAAAGTGATTTTCTCCAAACCACAAACTTCTGTAACATATTATCAAAGTCTAAGAGTCACAAAATCCTGTCAATCTATGTGACAAGTGAATATTTACATTCACCCAAAAATATGGTTGTGCAGCTGTGACTAAAAATCGCTGAAATTTCCTCATCAACATTGTTGCTGTATATAAAGAAGCAACAGATCATTCCAATTCGTTGTATATAACACGATCTTGATGACAACGACATTAATTTGAAAAATTGTGTAAATATACATGCGGTCTGAACCGTCATTACCTAGTGACTGTGATTATGTAAACTCCGTTCTACTCTACTCTTGGAATTTAAAAGGCAAGCTAATCTAAATATACATAAGAAAATCTCTTATGTTTGCAACAATACTGGTTTGTTTTTGATCAATGAAAATCTGTTCTAAAATGCAATACATTTAGTCATATTTCTGAATGTTCTGTTTCATTTATCACACTAGGATTAGGAAGTTATACCATCTACATTGTATCCAATAAAGTACATATGTTCAAAAATATAAGATGTCTATTTTTGTGAAATCAAATGAAGGTCAATTCTTTTAAAAATTATTAGTGGATATATATATATATATATATATATATATATATATATATATATATATATATATATATATATATATATATATATACATATATATATATATATATAACACAATAAAATTAATACAGATAGGTACAAATATGCACCATACGGAGCGGAAAGCGCAAACCCAAGATCCTACATGAAGATGCGTGAATGACGTTATAATGAAATTATTGCATTTGAGAAAAAATAAAGTTATGCAGTACAGAGTCTATTTTAATTCACTCCTTGCCGAAAATGAAACATTTACTCACTACCTTACATAAAAACAACTAAGAAACAATTTTGAACCAGGATAAGGGTCGTAAGTTCATTTCCAGAACTTTCCAAATTGTAAACAAGGTCAGGTCTTTTAATATCAATCAATCAGAAATCAGGTGACCTGAATTTTCGAAGGGGAAACCAATAACATGAGCTAAAGTTCCTGCAGGAAGAAGGGGGCCCCGAGTGGCCGAGTGGTCTAAAGCGCTCTTCGTTACGGATCACTGCCATCTCACCTCTGTCTGCGTGGGTTCGAGTCTCGGATTCGGCCAATGGTACGTGAAAAAGCTTGCAAGTAGCTTCTCGTGGGTCGGTGGTTCATGCCGGGGTTTTCACGGGTTCTTCCTCCACCATTAATACTGGCCGCCACGTATAGCCTATCGTGTGTTGAAAAATGGCGTTAACCCTACAACAACAACAACGCAGGAAGAAACTGAATTCTAAAAATAACTACACGTGGGACTTTGCATATTTAATACCTTTTCGTAGGAGATAAACTTAGAATAAAATGTGAAAATTGTATGAGGAAAAAAATGAATATTTCATATTGCTAACAAAAGACAATGATTCTCTATTTAACGAGGACAAGTATGTGTACACTAATCAAATACATCAGTGTGTGCATATACGTCGAGTCACTTAGCACCCGTGATTCAAGTACGTTTAAGATTAGCACGACTGACTCGACATTTATATCTTAAAATACATTGCTAGATATTGTTTAATAGGATTAATGTCCTACCTTAGCATAATGCCTCAGTTGTTCAAGACAGAAACCTACATATTTTGAACAGAAGACACTATCAGATCAGAAATCTCATGCAAGAAAGATGTACTCTTTCTTCTGTGAATAATGCATCACTTCAAAATTAAAGAAATGTTCACGTTTTAAGGAATCATGTAAATATGATGCAAAATGTGCCGTAATATTAAAAATGATGTTGACAGAAATTTGTGAGAGAAAGAGTTCAGAATTAAATATATGGTGACGTATAGAATAATAATGATACAGATGAGAAATGGGTCGACTTTATGAGAGAAACCCAACCCACCAATTATTGAATGAATCCTACATGATGTGTACACTAAGCAGGGCACTTTATAACAATGCAGAGAAGTATATGAATTCCTTAAATATCAACCCCTCCCATTTCATAATTCGGCCTGGTGTGAAACGGTACCTTCTCGTTTCATTGTCATTGAAGTTTCCGTTTATATCACAAAGAGTACTCTGACGCATGAGTCATATTGGTCCTGGACAAATTGTATTTATAAATGACCTGCCTAGAGGACAGGTTATAAGTAATCCACAATTAGTCTATGGCTAATGTATCCATTATATTAAGAATACGTAATTAAGACAGTAACCTACATTAAGCCACAGTTTGATCCTATAGGATATTTTAGCAACATTTTGAACACCAAGGCCCCGAGTAACATTTGAAAGGTACACAGTTTTAGGTCACAGCATCAAAACATACTCCGGTTGTCTTTATATGGTGCCGACCATTCTCAATTACGTTCAGCGGTTCTTGTAAAAATTAAGAGTTCATTGAGAAATAACATATTTATTTGAAGAAATAAAAGCGATTGGTTACATCCTTTTGTCTGATCTTACTCTCTATAGCCCAGCACTTCATAGCATGGAACGGTTTGTGGTACCCAACATTTAGCTCTATATATAGCAACAACAACATATATACTATATATATATACTCCTTATACTACTGCCTATATACCTGCCACACATGCCTTATACTATATATTTATATATATCCAGGTAATATGTACTAGTAGCATGGGTCCCCTGGGTTTCTCACTATCCACTGAAATGAATTTCTTAGGTAATAACGTAACAACCGTTTCTAGTGCACACCGGATATATGATAGTAAATGCCATGCTTTTCATGACAAGTTGAATTAACTTACGCAGTCAGGACAGATCATTGAATCTGCCTTCAACTCTACTCTGGGATCCACCCTTTGACTCATTCATTGAGATCCAAACTAAGTAACCTTACATACTTACATTGCATGAAACGGCCAATCAACATTTGTCCCTAGGTCATTAATAAAACAAGACTGTTCTGAATCCTACCCTAAAGCTATATTTACAAGTATGTTGTATGCAGAGTAGGTTTTATAATGACCAGGTAGAACGACGTGGGGTAAGGCAAAACAGGTTAGTTTTCCGCCAAACCTTTTGTTATAGTTTTCAGGAGTCTAAGAATACATGTCACAATCATAAAATCAGGCAAAATATTCCCCCCTCCCCTTTGTACTTTCAAAGAAAGTATCCTGTGGTACATTTTTCTAATTGATTCTTTATTACACATCGGTTTTGAAAACTGACACAAGGCCTGTCAGTTTCAAGAGGAAGATTTATGTTGTTTTAATTTTATTTTATTTATGTTTATCTTTTTGCTGAAACTGCACTTTATCATTGTCCTTTTGACTTCTTTTTTTGCCATACTATCATAAACTGCTAGACGACCTTACTGGGGAGGATTTGCCTTACGTTGTAGTAAAAACAATTTTCTTCAAATTAAATGAAAACGAAAATTAACTACAATTGCATTAATTACATTTTTAGAAGTAGTCCATCTAAATAATTGATGCTGAATAAAGTGCAACGTTATGAGATCCTATGTTGTTCAGGTTGTGAACCATTACCTTTGTCAAGCTGGTTTCTTTTCAGGACAAGAATGGCAGGGAGGAATTGAAAACTATTAACACCATATAACATTACGCGATCAATATCAGAAACCTACAATGGCGTCCCAAATAACGAATGAAGTAGAAAGGAATGAAAATATACTTCCAGATTTGCGAATAATAAGTTCCAATATTGAAAGGATCATGTGCTGGGAGGGATTTGACGTCATGAGAAGAATTTTACAAGCAGTGGTCCCATAGCAGGAGACAGTCTTGTCATTATGTAATACACCGCAAACGTTAAATAGAAGAATATACGGTAGCATAGGTGAGGGAGTTATTTATCCGCTTAACTCTCCATGTGACAGAGATATAGACCTTGTAAGCATCCTGCCAAATAACATAGCAATAGAAAATGTTCATGAGACACATCAATATGTGTCTGAAACAGGGATATATTTAATTGAAAACGTTCCAAGCTGACCCGGTTATTGCTACTTGCGTGTGATAAATGAGGGCTCGCTGTTGATATTTCAGAACACCTTCATTTCATTAACTAAGGAAATTTGTGGATGTCAGTACTTTTAGGGGTTGGCGTTGAAAGAACGGATTAAAAGAGTCATGAACATTTGTAACGACCCCATTTCGTTTTCGAATAACATTCGTGATATGTGTGATAACCCTAATTTAGATTTGGAGGAATTGGATCAGCAAGGGCCAGCAACGTGTATTCATTTCAAAGCTCAAGTGCAATTTTTAGGCATGTTCGTTAGCTTAACAAAATGTGATTTTGTGTGTGTCGTCCACTGTCCAAAGTGGCCTTCATCTGCATCTGATTGGGTCACAAAAAGAAGTCGCTCTGGCTGGCCATGCCAAGGACTTAAGCAAGAAATAGTACAAGAAGGAATATTTCTTGCTCCCGTTGGTTGTAAGCAAGATCCATCTCAAGAAATACAATGGAGATATTCCTTCAATGAGGCTGAAAGACGACTTGTGAGATCATTCAACCCCACCCAAGCGAAATGTTATGTCTTACTTAAGAAATTAATATCTAAATATGTTACACCGTGGTTCAATGATGACGTCATAAGCTCATACCACCTGAAGACCCTTATGTTCTGGACGGTTGAAGAGACTGACCTTCAGGCATGGATTCCAGCTAATTTAGTTGAGTGTATATTTCTTGTTTTGAAGAGACTGGCCCAGTGCATCGAGGAAGAAAATTGTCCGAGTTACTTCATACCCACCGAAAATCTTTTCCGGGAAAGAGCTACACTGGAGAATAAAGAAGATGTGCTAGATCGAATACATTACATAATTTCGGAGGGATGGTTACTTCTTTTCAGGCTCTCCACTATTTCCATGAATTATAATGTTATCAGCACTATCCACCAAGATGTTTGGACAGAGTGGGATATGTGTCAAAATGCCCTTTTTTTTTACTGATTGGCGTCCGTTTTTTTCTTCACGGATAGAGGCAATTGTACTAAGCAAGTATCTTGCCGAAATAGACATTTACCAAATCCATGAGACAGATAGAATAAATTCTAAATTTATCGAGATCATAAATAAACTTACTCTGAAGGTATATTCCTGTCGCGACGAAAGAACAATGGAAGTTCTGAAGAATGTTACCGCCAGATTGTGCGGTAGTTATGGAACACAATGCCTTTCACTAGCACGCCTTCCAGTATCAGACATGTCAAAAAACAATAGAGCCGATGAATTTGCTGGTGAAATATATACAGAAATTTCATGCTGGCGAAACCAACTGGATTGTTTAGCAAAACGTGCAAACTATGCATACATGCGTGGGAAGTTTCAGTCCACTATTTCAACTGCTTTTGACTTGCTTCAGAGATATCTCCATCTCCGCGTGAAGGCGATAAATTTTGAAGTTCCTCTAAACTTACAATGTACACAAATGTTAACCGTTAATTTAGCTGATATAGCTGAAATGTCCTCCTCGACAAATAACTCGACATATTTAGTTGATTTCTTGGTGAATCTATTTTCCTGTAACGATGTCATATTCGCGAAAAACGAGATATATGCAGTCCCTGGCAATGTGAAGGTTGAGATGTTTAAGTTTGGGCTTGACAAAGATCGTTTAAACCCTTTGTCCAAATTCCGGCGGTGTTTGTTAGTTGATCCATATTTCTACGTTACATTTCTGGCATTTCAAGCCTACTACGATGTGGCAAATCAAGAAGCTACAGACATAGTCATATAAATAATAGAAAACATCTGTAGTGAGCCTCCAAATTCCCATCTTCCAACATCCCTAAATTTGCTTGGTGACTGCTATTTAAAGACGGGACAGATAGACAAGGCGATAGAGAAATTCATCCTCTCAATGAAAATAAAAAACTGGAGAAATGCTGCACCATGGCACATTGCCAGACTTGTTTGGAGAAAACTCTTAGACAGGTGGTCAAAGACGCGTGATGGAGATGTTTAAGTAAGAACGATCTATCTTTTTATGGTATTTGGGGTGCTAAATATCAAATTTTAAAATCTTTAATCTGCTCCTATTTTTATGCTTCCTCGTATCGCAGATCCGGAAGAGAAACCTTCCGAAGTCATCGTATGCTATTACCACATACTCCACATTGTTATGGGTATACATATTAGGAGTTCCAGCGGGCTCCATCCCCGTTTCGTTCTTTCATGACAGTTAACAATTTTTACAAAACTTATATTTGTCATAAATTAATTTTAAATGTTACATATATAATTATATTTTTGATCCTTTAATAACATGGAGACGTGTCAATTATGATAACGTGGTTACCAATTGGGATGCTACGAACGATATTCGGACCAAATCAGAATTTCGCAAAAATTTCTTACTTAAAATATGTCATCATTTAGTTATTTACTAGAATATGTTAATGTGTTACGTACATGTATTCTCTTGTACTACGAATCATCCATCGATATTAGGACAATATTTTACATCAATATCAAGTCCACTAAAATGTTCTCGCTTTTTGTGTAAGTGTGTTTTACTGGACCCATCTGAAAAATATCTTACCCGAATGTTGGCATCACAACCCATCCCTGCGTATTATGTCATTAGTGTTGCTAGTAAATTGCAGGCGTCGGTGTCAAAACTTCCTATTTTAATCAAAAGCTTCTCTAATGTCAGCTAAATGTCTTTGACGGGGTGTCAGCTATAGCAAAAACCTAATCATCTCACTTGAATTACAGGTTTTAGATTGCAAATTATACAGCAATTAATATACACATAGAAATTCATATATTATAAAGTAATGATCATATAATACTGGAGAATGAGGCTGGGAGCTGCGATTGTCTTTGGAGTCGAATATTTTTTTCCCAATAATATAAAGCATATAACATGATGCAATTATGCTGTAAATCAGAGCCATTGACAGACGGAATTGTTTTAAAAAAGTTTCAGGCCCAGCTCCAGGGCAATAAATTATTGGTCCCTAATATAATAGCAGTGTATCGCGGTATTTTCTGAAATACCGCGGTTTACCACAATAAAAAAGTGTTCGTGGTACCCAGCTCTTGAATCTCGCTTGTTTAAAACAATTTCAAAATCTCGATCCTTATTTCTCTAAATTAATCAGTTTTTAATCATTCTTTCAAAGATGAAAATTTCATGGTAATAGAACTTAATAAAATTATTGTTATATCCCATAGTTATAACGTTCTCAAAAAATAGCTTGGATACTTCTTTAAGAGGCAGGATCAAATAGTCCACATTTTATTTTTGAAGACATGAACGACAACCTGAAAAAGAGCTTGGATATATTTTAAGATATCGGACAAAGTAGTCCATATGTTATTTTTGATGACACGAACAACATAACAGGAAACATTAACGTCTCTAACCATTAGTAATAAAGGAAGACTACATAAAAACATATCCAATTCTCAGTGCGATAACAAAATATAAGCTCCACGAATAAGAAAGGGCTTACAATTTGCACACAAATTGAAAGTATGCAAAGTGGCAAATTTGCATCATGTGGTTGACACTCAATAGTCGCATGATACAGTCATTATACATACGTAAGCAGTGCTGCAGGTTACATATAACTACACACATAGACATAATATGTAGACAGCAAGGTCGGAACGTTGATAAAATTTATACATTCTAATTGTTCAGGTTTAAAGATTACATACATACAAGATACGTTTTAAATATATATATTAAGCTGTTGTACTTAAGATAATAGTAGTGAAAGAAATACAAACAAAATTGCTTGAGCATTTAAAACTTGAGATTCGACGATATTAGTTTTCTTAAGAGCTAATTTGCACGTGCTTAAATGTCCTTAGCAAATGGTTTGTGCAAAACAATTTATATCGTGTATAAAAAAGAATGGTATTCCAATCGGGAGATCTCTCATTTGAAGCTGCTGACATTTAAGCATAAGTTGCTATACAATAAATATGAGTGATCTATGATTTTTATTTCTCGATTTTTAAAGAATCTCTAAGTCCACCTCATTGCCAATTTTGATTGTCAATGTTCTCATACCACTAGTTCAATGCAGAATATGTGGGATCCAGATTTTTCAATATACATACTACTTATGCCACTTTTAAAAAGAAAACTCCAGAGATCCACGCGAAACAAGAAGACGCCCTTCCAAACCACACCTATAGCCTTGTCTGGTGAGGAAGTTACGATTATCTATGTTATTTATTCCAGGGAAATCAAGGACACGCTTCACCTGGTGGTTGAAAAATATGAGGTCATCAGCACTCCGTTTGCTGAGTTCATTTCTATGTTGGTAGAATAATACAAGATAATTTTGGCACAATAGGTACATACAAAATATACTACTTGTTATGGCAATACCAATAAAACATAATCTTAACTAAAACTAGATTATATAAAAGGTCTGGACATTTTAATATTTAACAATTATTTGTTTCTTAAAACCTTATTATAGGCTTAAAAATAAACAAAAGAAGTATTAAATAGATTACAGTATGTGTGTGCCTCATAGCCAAGAAATGTATCTACTGTCTTGACGCGACTGTTTGCATGTCCTTGGTATTATGAACATCCACATATTAAGACGACCCAGGTTCCCGTAAACTACTGGATGCAAGTTCATGTTGACAGGTTTCTTCCTGCTCTCTCTCTCTCTCTCTCTCTCTCTCTCTCTCTCTCTCTCTCTCCGCATATTTCCTCATTTTGTTCTTTATGCATTAGATAGATAGATTAATAGCGTGAGTGAGTGAGAGAGATAGATTAAAGGAAAAGCAGAGGGATTTATATGAAATTTTGCATGTGTTTAATTCATTTAGAAAAAGGGTATTATTCCAATTTTTCTCGCTATTTTCTTACGTCAGTTATATTTCATAAGTGGAATTTCAGCGCTGTTCGAGAGAGTTTAGAAGTAATAGCCTACTGTTGAAACCATATTCATACGCGTATTCATTCATTATTGGTATATCGGTCTCTGTGTACTGCAAATATGATGTCTATCGTTTAAAACCAAATAATGCTATTTCCATTAGGATAATAAATATGGAATCCTAAAACATAAATTTTGATTATATAAGACTCTTCAGTTTTTTCAGTGGTAAGTTTAACGCTGAATTTTGATTTCTATTTCAGGCTGCATATGTTTTTCTCCACGCCGACAAAACCTTGGACAATCAGATCTGTTAGATATAGATGGTGATAAGACAGAATGACACAGTTTTGTCACAACATTGTTAATGGAAACTCCTTATACTACAATTACGTGAGATTGTAACTATATAACCACACAATTATCACTATCTTGCCTCCAAATCAATCGTCTTTTTATTACCTATAGCCCCACTTCATTAAACTGTATTGACATTTTAATAATAAATCATTTTAATAAATATCATATCATCTGAACAATATTCATGTAAAACGAAAGTAAAATGTCTCGATTTCCATCATGTCAAAACATCCATCAAAACATCGTCTTGTATAGCATTCACTACAACTCTAAAGCTGTCATTCAGTATAACATTCAATACAATTGTAAATAATATTCAGTATAACATTCAATACAATTGTAAATAATATTCAGTATAACATTCAATACAATTGTAAATAATATTCAGTATAATATTCAATACAATTGTAAATAATATTCAGTATAATATTCAATACAATTGTAAATAATATTCAGTATAATATTCAATACAATTGTAAATAATATTCAGTATAATATTCAATACAATTGTAAATAATATTCAGTATAATATTCAATACAATTGTAAATAATATTCAGTATAATATTCAATACAATTGTAAATAATATTCAGTATAATATTCAATACAATTGTAAATAATATTCAGTA
>JAECUM010024464.1:34651-54780 GCA_016617855.1 Megalonaias nervosa
TATATATATATATATATATATATATAACATTATTTTTACCTTGAACAGTTTATATGACCAAAAATTTTTATCTTCACCGTGCAAAAACAATGAAAATGTATTTAAAAAACACCTGAAAGAAACCTTATTTCTAGCCAACAAAAAACATCAAAAAGCCGTTTTCTCCTTCAAGCTGCAATAAGTTAAAGTAATTGAAATTTGTATTTGTCACACTTCAAAATCAGTTTGTAAAAAATCCGACATTTTTACCTACGACCTGCAATAACCAAACAAACTTGTTATCTACGTAGTTTCACGCTTAATAAACATTTAAGAAAAACATCATTTTCGCCTTTGAGTTGCAATAATTAAAAACAAAAGAAATATTTTATTTTATCCTTTCCAAACATACAAAAAAATCATTTAAAAGCGTTTTAAAAATTGGCAAACATAAGAAAGATATAGTTGAAAGAAGTTTGAAAACAAATTGCACAAAAAAGAAACACATGATTTTAAATTTTCAAGAATACATTATAATAAATAAAAATTTTCAAAACATAAAAATATAAAGTTTCAATTTTTTTTTTTTAATTTTCAAATATACAAAAAATATAGTTTAAAATTGTGTTTGAAAAATGTGCAAAAATATTTGACAATTGATAAAATTACAAATAAAAAGTATCGTTAGTCTCCTTTGAAAGTGTGCAAATATACAAATTTGATTAAAATTATAAAATTTGCGCCAAAATCATAATTTTGACAACTCTCTTCCCCATACACCTGCCACTGTAAACCTGTCATGGCAGTGGGAGACGACGGCCAAATGAAATGTTTCGACAAGTAGTGTGAATGAAGTCCATATTCTAAACACACACAGGAAAACAAAATATATTAGTACCTTGCATGCTATAAATTTAGTTTATTAAATAAGTAAATTGTCATCGCTTTGCTATAACGAAAACAAACTTCTGGCTTTGAAACGCTTTGTGTCATAAATATGCTATGATGATATGAGACCAGGCTTCTCATGCTTGGCTATATGCGCTTGAACTATAATTTTCATTGAAAATAGGTGATAAATCCCATAGAACCCGTGTCAGTGCATAAAAGCAAATAATTAGAACATTTTACGTGCATCATTACAATGTTGTTTAGTAAATCGTGCAACAAATTTCGCTATTTTACTTCTGCAATTTTGTAATTTTAAATTTGTCATAAGTGAGCGGAATGTTATATTTATATCTAGTGAATGGTGTACCCAATCTAGTAAAGGGCGTACCCAATCTAGTAAAGGGTGTACCCAATATTGCTTTTTCGCCATATGTTCCTGAATATCATTTATTTATGGGGTTTTTCATCCTTTGAAAATGGTTTTCTTTATGTATGATCTGTTCTGTGCCCACTTTGCTTTCGTGAAATGTTTTGTAATTTCAAGTTTAGCTTCCTATTTCAAACTAAAGAAATATTTAATACTTATCTATAGAAAAATGTGATACTGGATTTTTAGTGGCACTATATAGATGAGTTGGTTACTAAAGATGTAAATTTCAATAATTCTCCGCATGACATCGTTAAGTTTTCGATGACATGTGGTTAACTTAAATTCGTTTCTTTGGTTAAATACCCGTACATGCTCTTCTTTGAGCTTCTGTTAAATAGGGAGTATACAGTTCAATCATCTGATTTAGTTGTTCTGTTTTTTAAACCTACAGAGTCTAGAACCCCAAATATGTACACGACTACCTAGAGAAATCAAGTGCAAGAGCACAACCACAACACAAAGCGAGTTATCTCCCTTAAACTTATTGATTCCTGTATTGAGCCATTATACTCTATATAAAAAGAATCAAATGGTCCTTGATGTTTTGGGGGCGCTCCACATATATTACGTACTTCTGACAGAGTTGACATGTGAAAGGCGATGTTTGCGTTTGCACAATGTACAATGAAGAGAATGTATTGCATAACTCTATACTACTTCCATGTACTGTGGCTGAGATTTCTTTGTATGTTGTAGTTGTGGAAATACTGAATGATCTAAGCAAACATTTGTTCATGATGGCTGCCCCATGCCTTGAAAAAATCAGCACGAAGAAGTACAACGTACATAATAACAATATATAAAAATTAAAGGAAGTTATCGACTCGTTTCTTTACAATATTTTATTGGTGCACACCTTAAGTAAGACCAAGTTGTATACTCTATAACCCCAATTACAATCACACTCGCAAATAAAGGGAATTTAAAGTTCTTTTAACAATACACAAGATATACAAGTTCTTTTTAAATAGTCACGAGAGGAAACCATCGGTAATTCTATATTTTGAAAATTTAAACCCTATGCAAAGCGCCACCATCACTGCCCTTCTGCAGTTTTCATATTTTACTCTGATACTGTCCTTTCTGATGGATATGTATTCCGAAAGCTCTCTGGGATTCGTGTCATTCTGACATGATGACGAAAGAGCATGGTACCACACTACAATATGTTGATATTCAAAAATACGTACAGTATAGTAATTTTTAATTTGCGTTTTTAAAACACTGATGCGGTACATTTAGCCTCTGGCGACGAGGCTGCAACGTTTGGGGGATCCATTTGTTTTTGTTTTTGTTTTGTTTGGGGTTTTTTTGAGGGTTTTTTTCAATTTTGATTTTCAGTATTCTTTTACGTCTATGTGGTGTAAAGGCACAAAACTGTGAGTGGCCAAGAATTTTTTTTTCTAATTTGTGAAATAATATCATTGAATCTTGCTGGTCAAATAGTCCTTTTAATTTCGACTGCTCATGAACTCAGAGGAATACGAGAACATAAAGTTTGTTTAAAACGCGAAGCAAAATATGCGTGGTCAAAACTTTAAATATACATGATACTCACATCACATTTTAAAAGAAACATTCGGGCAGCTTCTCATCGCTACCCCTAGAACAAGACATGCTCCCAAGCCCCACTTGCAACCGCGTTAGATCATCAAATTAGGATTATATCTGTATTGAGAGAACGGAAACAGAGGAAAAAGTGGTCATGCTGGGTGTAAAATACAAGGTTAGTAGCATTACAGTTGCCTTAAAGTTACTGAAACATTTTTAACATTTATAACTATTTTACCTAAATATTGCTTAGTCTTAACTTCAGTTTCAAAGGAATCGATGCTATGATCGAAAAACTTTTCCAACAATAGATCAGTGTGAAAAACACATATAATAGCAAGTGCCGATAATCTCTCTTTGAATATTTTCACTGCATGTAAATGTTGCTGATAACATTACAAAAATGTACGTGATTTATTTTTAAAACATTATAAATGTGTCAGTGTCATACAATTTATGTTTCATCCGACTTCTTTGTTGCAAATATCGGTTCATCAACTCTCTTAATAAGACTTTGTCATCATGTTTAACAAGTACGAACTTGATCATTGGTGAGTTTGTCATCTTTTTAAAATGGTATGTACCAATTTTGAGTTTGTTGTTATTTTTAAATGGCATGTATCATCTTTGAGTTTGTCATTATTTTAAATGGTATGTATCATTTTTGAGTTTGTCATTATTTTTAAATGGTATGTATCAATTTTGAGTTTGTCATTATTTTTAAATGGTATGTATCATTTTGAGTTTGTCATTATTTTTAAATAGCATGTGTCTTTATTTAGTTTGTCATTATTTTTAAATGTTATGTATCACAAACTTGATTATTTGTGAGTTTGTCATCATTTTTAAATGGTAGGTATAACAACTTTGGTATTTTGTGAGTTTTGTTTTTCATCATTTTTTAATGGTATCTATCACAAATTTGATAATTTTTTAATCTTCTTAGCACGAAGTGTACCTTGAGCACTTTATAGAGTTACTGACAATATTCGTCAGTGGTTGTATGCGTTTTCGTTAAACCGATATATGAAAATCTCTCGAAATTTTCATTTATTTGCAAAGAGTTTGTATCATTTTTATCATGACATGAGCAATTATTGGTTGCACGGAGTTTCCACAATGTCGTCTTCTCAACTCAGCATTTTTGGATAATCGCGGAGTAAGTAACAATGATTGCAAAATCGGTAGAAAAATTAAGACCTTGATATTTTGTCGATGAGAAAGAAAGAAAGGTTCACCAAAGGATAAAAATGAAATAACTTCCATAATACACAAATTAGTTTGATATATTTGGCATTGCTGTTAATATACTCTCACGCCGGACTTTATTCATTCAACGGTATGATTTGTTCTAGGTAAGCTATTTTTTGAAAATAATTTGTCTAATATTTTTGTCTTAATGAAAACAATTAATCATTTTAAACCATTAATAATATAACAATTTCATATTCGACTGATTGTAAGATTGTTTCGAATAATAATAATAATAATAATAATAATAATGGTAATTCAGCACTTATATTTTGACAAGTGTGATCAATGTATTGAGGAAATCAGATGAAGTGAACTGTAGCGGTTTTGGGCCATATACTTTTCGAATTTAAGATTAGAAATTCACAGAATGTGCGAATAACACCACATACAAACTGAATAAATTGGTACCAACGCTTAGTTTAGATCATGCGAAAGAACGAAACAAAGGAAATACGTTTAGGCACCAAGCATTTTAGTTCCATGAAACTGGCATGCTCATAAAATCATTCCGTTGGAAATCCTGTCAGCCAATTTTTGCTTGTCTTTTTTAATTATATAAATAGAGGATCTCAAATGGGTATCGATTTAATATTGAATTTATGAAATGAGTTGAATAATGTCCAGCTTTTGCGAGCCTTGGCGAGCAAAAGCTGGACATTATTTAACGAGTTTCATAAATTTAATATTAAATCATTACCCATTTGAGATTCTTTTTATCACATAGTTTAATTTCAGGGGAAATTATTTAGATAGAAAGAAGAACGAATAATTTCGTTTATTCTGACAGACGCTGTACCGTTCATTTGTTGTGCTTAAAAAATAGTCCCAAACAAAGTTGATATAGTAAAAGTATATTATACATTTTTGATAACTATAAATCGAAGAATAAGCGCCCATCCAAATAAACATAACATTTTACAAAAGACAAAACATTTGTCAACACAAAATGTCCAAAGCGTGTGATGTCACATTGTTTGATACGGTGCACAATACCGGTTTGAGTTGGCCAACACAACACAGTGACAGTGTTTACGTTAAAATTCCACAACTAAACATTACATTGTTACAATATTTTTGTGAAAAGAAGATTACTGGATGCAGAAATACACATATTTACTGTAATGTTTTTGTGACCGGAAATGTGCAGTATTTGATTTGGAACATTAGATTGTACAGAAGACGAAAACAACTCTCTGAGTCGGACTTGCATCACATATTTACCACGTAAATATGCTGTGGTTGGATAAAGTTCTGTCAGTTGGGGAGACTGGTTTATGTCTACATTCTTCTGTGAACAAAGGTGAATTTACTTACTTCATTTAAACCAAGCTTGTATATAGGGTGGATTCCATGCTACAGATATACCGCCCATACATCCCCACCCTCACCCTGGTTATCATCTAAGCAATACCGGTAGTTTTACTTGTTGTTATTGTTCTTGTCTTGGGAGCTTTGCCATTTTACATGTTATGATATGTTATACATGACATAACAAACCCCTGTGGGGGTAAATTGGCAATATTGAAGCAGACGAGACCATTTTTTTCCAATTCCCTATCGCGAGTCAATTCCAAAAATGGCGGCCAAAAAATGTTCAATGAAAACAAAAAATTCCTGAAGGCGGGGTTAAAAAAGTTTTCCCACGATCGCAGCCAATCAGTAAAGAGAATACTGCACAATAATTTTATGGGCTTATTCGGACCAATCAGAATCACATAAAGTGATATGTTCACATGTATAATATCAAAAATATGAAACTACACACACTGAAGGCAAAGTGTACCGACTATGTGATAATAACAATTTTTTCGTCAATATTTTCATTGCTTCTAACACAAATGGTTAAACAAAGGGATGGAACAATATTACCGGGATAAACAACTTTAGCAACAGTAAGCATGTATTGTCTGTAGGTGTGTGGACGTAACGGCTAGGATAGGGTATACAATTCAATGCACATCTTACAGATTTGACACTGGAGAGCAGACATGTTCAGTGAGTCAAAATATTTTTAGTCTACTCAAAACAAGTGTAAGATAAGTCATTGAATGCAAAATATTTTAAAAACAAAATTAGGCAAAAAGAAGGGGAGCAAGTAAAGGGCTACTTATAGCATGTGTCCTTCTACAGTTGTCGGGAAATTCCCAGTTTGAACGAAAATGAAGTTTGATGTACTTAATAAGGAAATAACACCGGTAAGATACATTTGTTGAACCTACTTGTTTGTCTGTAACTTAATTAATATCAATGACTTTAGTTTGGTAGTTAATTGATCCATTAAATATCGGATCAAAATGGTACCATTTGTACCACAAACACATACTAGCGATATTTAGATATTCTTGCCATGTTTAGATATTCTATGTGACTTGTCAGAATTCTAAATAATATATCTTATATATATATATATATATATAGTTATATATATATATATATATATATATATATATATATATATATATATATATATATATATATATATATATATATGAGAGAGAGAGAGAGAGAGAGAGATCAGGAGGGGGTGGGCGCCGTTTGGACATTTTCATATTTAATTAATAATAATCGATTTTCAGTCTTTTAGAACATTATAATAGGTTTAAAAAACAACAGCAAAAGCAATGCGTTAAATACGTTATAGTATGTGTCCCTCGTAACCAACAAATTTAACTTGTAGTGTCGACAGGCTAATGCAACTATGTAGCAATGTTATTATGAACACTGCAGATAGATCCCATGGAAAGTGTAAACATACCGTTGCGACGAACCATATTCTTGTAGTTTACTTGGTGCAAGTTCAGTTTTAAAGTGTTTATCCAGCCCAAATTGTTTTTCTCGCACACACCACATTTCTGCGTATGTTGCCGCTTATGCATGATGGGGAGAGGGGAACGGAAAAAAGAAAGGATCACGATGAAATTGTGTACCATGTTAAATTCATTTAGAAAACGGGGACTGTTGATGCTTTTTATCGTTATTTTCATACGTAACCTATTTAATATTTCTTTTTTAGAATCATACAAATAAATACATAATTTAAAAGATAGAACTCTTTACCTTAGAACAATACGGCATCTTTATCCAAGTTCCTAATTTTAAAAGAAAATGTCCGACACCTACTTTATCGTCTGCTATCGAAATTGTCAACTTGCCGCTTCCCAAGAAATTCACGGGTTTATAGTTTGTTTCTAAATTCTTTAGTATTTTTGTTTCCATAAACTAGACGTTGTAAACACATTACATCATATTCATTGCTGTTTCTCTTCAACATAATAGCTTATTTTTATAAATGTTTAACTTTTACTCATTTTTTACTAGATCGGTTTAGTTTGCGCAATATCTCTTGCCATTTAGTGGTATTGTTACGTTGAATTTTGTAAAACCAGCTATAAACCTGACCTAGTTCCTCGTCTAAAATGCTGACAGAAAGAGTCCAAAGCAATGTGTTTCATTTCCATAGCTCGATGCATTAACATTACATCTTTTAAAAGCCATGCGCAGAATAGGCCGACATTTCGCGAGTTATGAAAACACAGGGGTGGTATCCCGTGTGTCCAAAATTAGTATTTTTTTGAAATTAATGTTATGGTGACAATTGCCGCCTTCAAAGCATTGCAGTATTTTAATTTCGTCATTCGGTCGAATTGGGTATGCGTTTTGCGCCAATATTGGTGACGGAAACCTTAGATGCGCAGAAAAGCCCGACAGCTGTGTATATTTAATTTCCTTTTCGTTTTGCTGAGTATTTCTAGAAATAAAGTTATGTATTTACTTATTATGCCAGTAGAATGAGTGAAGCATGCAACATGCTGATAGCAAGTTTGAAAATATGTATCAACATTTCTCAAGTGTTTATTTTTCCAAACAGATATTCCTGTGGTTATTTCTCTTCAGTGTGACTAAGAATGAGAGGAAGCAGGATGCCAATTTGCCATGCATGTCGACATCATTTTAATAATTCCTAAATATGTATGCTTTCTAATATTAGCATAAAATATAATTTAAACTTTAACTTATTATATTTTTAAAATGTGTCATAATTTTTTATAGAACAATGCTATATTGGATATGAAGATCAGTGTAATAATTTTGCAATGAAAAAATTATATATGACACTTTGAATTGTTTATTCTATCTCGTCCGCTTTCTCCACTAAAAATGGATAAACTTTAAACAAACAAAAACATACACTAATTTTTTTTTTATTATTATTATTTTTTTCGCTTGTTGGAAGTTTATATTAGTATTTTTGTGAGATTATGACAATTACCGTATATTTGGTAATGGTATGTATCGTATTCAACAGCAATTGTCATATATGTACGGTCAAAACAATATAAGTTGTATAAGTTTGCAAAAAAGCAGTAGTTAGATTGTTTTCTTAGTATGATAAACCGTTTCTTTTCCTTATAAGAAACATCGTAGATATTGAAAGGGAATTACCAATTAATAAGTACTTCCAACTCGATCCGTCTCTTTCAGCAAATGTACTCCTTTTATTTAATAACATTTTTTTTTTTTCTTTCTTTCTTTTTGAACTATTTGTCTATGTTGATGGACACAATTTTAAACAGCTTTCTTTTTAATGGTACCACTCTGTATTCATTACCATTATGACCGTTTTCCGACCATTTCTAACAGATACACAGGAGTTGAGCAAATGAAATTTTGACACAGATGTTTAGGTGGACAATATATCTTTTATAATAAATATCTGTTGAAAGATATATCAGGGTTGTTTAATTGTAGCTTCTTCTAAACAATGCGGCACGTTGTTATGTAGGTATATTTAATCTGTATTGTTTGCTGGCTTTTCTCAATGATTATATGTTATGTATGTTTGATTTTTATAATTGACCTTAGATCCAAATCAAATTAATGGTCTACCTGTCCAGTGATATTGTTTTTGTAATCAACGTAATACATAGCTAATATTTATCAGAGATTAGAGACTAAATATTCAGAACATTATTAATGGAGGTAAACATGTTTATTTGAATCTGAGTGATCAGTTTTCCACCTGGAAATCCCTAAACATGTTGACAACTTGAATGTTTTAGAGAGGAGACTGACATACATCCGGGCTCTATTATTGTGTCTTAGCTTTCTATATATAAATTTTGTTTACTAGAAAAATTACTCATTCTTGCCTTAACATCGGAAGTGAAATCAATCTTATTGCTGTTCAGTTTTTTTTCTTGATTAAAACATTGATTTGGAATTATAGTGATTCAGTCAAGGACATTTTAGATTATATTATTGTGATACATCAAAAGACTTAACACATCGACACATTCCAGGCCATTGGAACATTAACACATTTTAGACCACAGGCACATCACCCCACTCAATACTGGAACCTATTCAGAACACCGCTGGAATTCAGTTGGAACTTCGTATATTTAGACTTGTGATAGAACTTCTATGACTATTTGGGATTTAATTCACAATACTGTAAATTGTTTTTAAATTTTCACTTTGTATTCTAAGGAAATAAATTATTTCCTGAAATGTACAAAAAGTGTTGGCTTTTGCTCTTTTCTGTTACTTAGTATAAGACCATAGAGTCGTAGAAGTATATAACTAAAACAGTAGGATTCAAAATAGCACATTATGGAACTGTTAAATCAGGGATGTGACGATAGCTTTCTATTCAATATTTTTTTTTTATGTCTTGCTTAGCAGATAATAGATATCAGCTGAACGTCAGTTATCACACGACCATGCCAAGTTGACTCTGTTTAGGTACTCAAGCACATATTGCTAGTAATAAAGGTTGAGATATATCTGTTTCATACGGGTCAGATCAATATTCTTCAGCCTCCATGTGTGTTTAGGTGACGGATTTGACTCTCATTTGCTTGGCATGATAATGGCCATAATGTGTTAGAAGAGCCGTAAAAACCCGCAAAAATAACAACAAAAAAACCACTACATTTTTCAGATCAGCGTAGTCGCCCAACACTCATGCAAGTCCACAGGATAGTAATCTAAAACTACTACTGGTCCTGTCCATAATCCACTGGTCGTACATTTCATCATACAAGATGACAAAAAGCAATGAATGACTCAATGATAAATGCAGCTAGACATGAATGTCAACCATTAGTGAGGTATTAAATGTGATCAAAACTTATATGTGATCAAAACTTGAAAGATAAAGAAAAACTGAAAATAAGATTTTTATATCATCTGATCATGCATAAAATTTATTCAAAATTATCTAAATTAATCATAACATAATCACTGTTAATTGACTACCATAATGCTGTCAGTGCTCGGGTGATGGAGGGTCGTAAACATTTTGGAGAGAGGTCTGTGAGATGAAACACAAGTTGGGGGCCCAAAGGAAGAAGGCCCCGGAGGTTTATGCATGCTAAACATTTCCAGGACACAATTTTGACCAAATATTTGTAATTAAAAGTGGCCTTAAGAAACGATGCGATTGTTTCGCTCGCACTTAAGGGGTTGAGGAGCACGTGAGCCGGCGCCATCCTCGCCTTCTACGATCAACTCTTGTCACCCACGATATTGATATTGAATCGCATATAAACAGATTGATTAAAGACAAAACGAGACACTTTACATGATTAATTTGTCTTGTCATACGTCCCTCACGTTACGTGATAGACTTTACGAAACTTTTGAATGATCATATGGATTAGGAATTATTAAACAATTCTCGTTTCTTTACTCATGGTTGTTACAGAAAAGATTTTTTATCTGATACTTTAAGACTGAAAATGCAGCCAGCACATTTACTCGTACTTGCAATAACAGTATATACACATGCTCTCTCTCTCTCTCTCTCTCTCTCTCTCTCTCTCTCTCTCTCTCTCTCTCTCTCACACACACACACACACACACACACACACACACACACACACACACACACACACACATGTTGTCAACATCCCTAGCTAGGAGAGGTTATTAGGTTTAGTGCTAAACAGTTACGACATTAAAGTACTGGTCTATCTAAAATTATGGACAGGACCACTGATGTAATAAACATTTTGCACAGCGTAATGGTTACAGGTTTTGATAAATTGGTGACAACTGGCTCTGAGAAGGTGCATTTGCATAATCTTGGTTTTTTTTCATGAAATAGGTAGTTGGTGACAAATCATGGGAAAAACAACCTCTTTTAATAGCTGTAAAACAACTTTTTAATAAATAATTTTTAGGTTTTTCTCTATAATTGTGGTGGCACATGTATCAAATATATGCCAAAATCTTGAAAAAATTTTTATAATATACCATATACGTATTACATTTAATGCTATTCATGCCTAAAGTCACGTCATAAAATGACATAACACACTGATGTTACACACCGACTACACTGATCAACACGGGTCTCTTCAAACATGTCACAAATATCATAGACCAGCGTTCATCGGACTCTGAGAAGTTTCGGGCTAAATTATTTTATTTGATTTTTTACATTTTCTTCACATCCGATTAGCACTCCTCCAAGATCAGCCACATTCAAAGCTTGGTGAGTCTGATCAATCATGATAATTCAGTTGTTCAACTCCACCTCACCCCCACCCTATTTGGACGGGGTCTCAAAACCATCAAACCTATGAAACAAAAGATTGGGGGAGGGAACCTCGTCTCTGTCCGTGTTGGTTCGAATCTCGGTGGTTCTTCCCAGTTTCTTCTCCCTTCAGAAAGTTTGGGACTGACATGTCTGCCAGCTACTCTGCAGTTTACCAAACATCTCCCAGTGATGTCATCTTTCACACAGACTGAAAATGTGCTTTTGGTTTTTTTTTTATTGTATATGTGAGCGTCTGCTACAGCTAATCCGCATACTAGACAGGAAAATCTCTTATACAACTGACAGCTAATCCGCATACTAGACAGGAAAATCTCTTATACAACTGACAGCTCAGCTATTTACACATCACATAGCTGGATTTTTAAAAAGAATAATGAATCCGTAAAATGATAAATACATGACAGTGTTAGTTTTGAAATAATGTAGGACTACGATCCAAAATTAATGAAATGATTTAATATGTTTCAGTAATATCCCATCTCCTAGATACGTATAACGCATATTATACATTTATATCTCAATTCAACAGTCACAATTTTAAATAAGTCTGAGGTGACAATATAATCAATAGTAATGGGTTATATGTCTATATCCATTGTACATGTCGACTACACTTTCATAGTTCCGATGAGAACAGCATAACTGTAAGTTTTAAAGAATATTTCAGCACTGTTGGGATACATAACATATGTGACATTATGATTATTATTATTATTATTATTATTATTATTATTATTATTTTACTGTACTCTTCTTCTTAAAACCATTTGCACTAAAACCTGCAGATCTCTTATTACAGACATTGTCATTTTTCTCTCTGAGATCTTGAGGCCGAACGACAGTTTCAAATTGTGATGAAATGTTAAGATTTATTACGGCTTAATCCATTGTAATGGAGGGGTTCTGACATATGCGTTTGCACCAACACCAGAAAATAAATCGTTTACAGCGTTGTGTAAACGTTTTTAGATTCGCACTATTCCTGAATATTTGTCTTCAGCTGAACACACGAATTAATCATCCAAACTGTTCTTTTATTTTTTTTTTCTATTAGCCAATTCACTTCTCATTTAATTTATTGCATTTATTTGAATCCAACTTGATGAAACAATATCCAGTTTTCAGCACCCATCACTTCCTAAAATGCATATAAGAAAATGCTAGTATCGAATTTGTTAAAAGGTGAAGTAATAAGTAAATATGGACTTCTCATGAACTAAAGTGATTGATATGGCACAGAAGAATGGTAAAATACGTTCAAATAAATATGGGTTACGCTGGACGTTGAAATAGCAACACTTTTCTAGTGAATTGGAGGTCACTTTTAGTCGTTCCACCACACACACGCAATTGGTCAGAAATATGCGAGGGAAAAGAGTAAGATAAGAACAAATAATAAAAGTATAATTTGCCTGAATATTCGAAATATTGTTGCAATAGTAAAAAAATTCGTCTGTTGGAGACCACTGCTAATTCACTAACCAATAATGTACGTAATGAGTTTGAGGAGACTTGTCACTCTACTATAATTGTGTTAAATGTTACTTGGTTTATTAACGGGTTTATGATAGTATTGTCTAAGATTTGTATATGCAATGTCACTAATTATAAAATTTCTGGCACTCATTATCGCCATTGTTATTAATTTGAGAAAAGAAGCAATTAAACTCTTTGTGTTTTATTGTTATCGTATTTTTTTTTATAGAAACATTGGAATCAAATGTTAAAGTCCTTCGGCCAGTACATCTTCGTGTTTTGTGAAAGTTATTATATATGCCTAGTCATTCTGTTAAAACTTCTGATAAACAGATTAGAATTTTTCACTTTTAGCTACATATTTAAAAAAGTATACCAAATTAATTCCTCTCATCTTCCTAATAAAAATTAATTTACATCACGAAAATGTGAATACATAAAATAAGAAACAATGGGCCATCTTTTCCTGATTTTCATCTCTCGTTTTACGTATTCTGTAGTAGTGACAAATGTAGGGCGTCACGTGGTTGCCTTTTCGTGGCAATTAAGTAAGCAACATACAGCATGCTTCCTTACTCTTGAACGTATACAAATCTTAGACAATACTATCATAAATGGGATTCCTGGAAATATATCAGGAGATAATATCATCAACGCTTTTTATATATAAACACGTTATAACTGTTTCCAATACCAAGTCTGTTTATATATAAACACGTTATAACTGTTTCCAGTACCAAATCTGTTTATATATAAACACGTTATAACTGTTTCCAATACCAAGTCTGTTTATATATAAACACGTTATAACTGTTTCCAATACCAAGTCTGTTTATATATAAACACGTTATAACTGTTTCCAATACCAAGTCTGTTTATATATAAACACGTTATAACTGTTTCCAATACCAAGTCTGTTTATATATAAACACGTTATAACTGTTTCCAATACCAAGTCTGTTTATATATAAACACGTTATAACTGTTTCCAATACCAAGTCTGTTTATATATAAATACGTTATAACTGTTTCCAATACCAAGTCTGTTTATATATAAACTCGTTATAACTGTTTCCAGTACCAAATCTGTTTATATATAAACACGTTATAACTATTTCCAATACCAAGTCTGTTTACTTGTGTGCTAAAGGTTCTTACTTTTCTTATTAGCTGCAATGAAGTGAAGTTGCAAGAAAAACAAAGGGACGTAAACGATTTGGATTTTTATCATTTAAGTTTAAAAAAGAAAGCGTATCTTCCATATTTTACAGGCATGATTAACCATGAGCGAAAAGGAGATACCTGTCATCAATTTCTCTGTGTCAAGCTATTACTATTACAAACAAAAAGTATTTGAAAGATGATAATTGCAAGAGTAGTATCTAAATCTGTTTCGTTCCTTCTTTCTTTTTTAAAATGCCTGGTCAAATATAATATTATGATGAAACATTTTAAATAGAATAAGCAGCAATACCCTGCCATTACACCACCACCCACCCACCACCCACGTAATTTACTGCATGTTCCACAATCCACCCTGTCTTTCAGAATTACAAGCCAATTTTAATATGAAGTCTGTAGAAATATACTCTGAGTCTTGAATATGAGACCACATGTTTATGTGGCAATTTGTCCAAGTACAACTTATATCTCAGTCAAATTGACCTCTCGGCCCATACAGCGACTCGGTTATCTAGGGCATAACCTAAATTATAATGACCCAGTGACGAAACCGAACAGTCAGCTTGGTGTTTAGAACCTTGACAGATATCAACCAGTAACTCAAACAAATTTATATATCATGATGAACTTTACGTATTTTATTAATCACTATTATAGGTGTTGTTGATCAGAAAGGTTGGGTAGATGATTGCTAATTTGTGTGTGCTTTTGTCGTTCATTAGATGAATATACAATGTCTCTTCTAACATGACGAATGGGCAGACCAGTCCTACCTCGGTCTGATAATGCCCCTTTTGGAAGATGTAGATTCTTGCAACGAAAGAAATCCCTTTGTAACCAGCAAGGTTCATTCTATCAAACTGTGCGCAATTAATCTCTGCAAAAAGAGTGTACCGCTTTAGTCTACAGTCTGTGTAAAACTTGTACACAACGTTGCTCATTTGACATCGAAAAAAAAAAAACTTGATTTCTCAGGTCACACATATAGAATCAAAGAGAAAATTACCATGGTCCACGAATATCACACACATATAAAACAAGTGATCATAAACATGAAAAAGTCGATATATAACTTAAAGATTAACGTCTATTTTAGTGCTCACTTCTTAGTTTCTATTAGAACTTTATATAAAATTAATTATCCGGAATAGTAAAATGGTGCTATAGTGTCATAAGAGCTTTTTCCAGCAAATAAATAACACATGTAAAATATCCTAAAGATTTTAGTACATAGTAGAGACACATCTCTGTATATGAAAATATATGTGATGTATACATCTTCTACGCATTTTTCATTTGCAACAACTTTTAATGAAATTAAATATAATCACCACTACAATTTGTGAATCACGTTAGATCAACATTAACCATTACCTAATGACAGTATAAAGTTATTTTTATTCGTTAGAAAACTATGATACCGACTGCGCTCAGGAAAGGCTACGCCACAGAATTCAACAAGTTTCAATTTATTTTTGCCAGGTGAACATTTTGTCAATGGAACCAAATCTATCGTAAACTGGGGATTGGGAGTCCATCGGCGTCCAAGCATACATGTTGGGTTGCATATAACCGAGACAGAGTCGAATGAGTGGCTCTTTTTCCCACTCGGCGCATAAATGAATGTGCTGTGAACACAAATAAATCCCCGAGGTATGTGCTTGCAGCAGTCGGGTTGTGGTCAGATGTGAGGCTCCATTAGTTAGGACTAATACGGCAGAAGATGGACATCTAAATTTTGAATGACTTACGAGCCCCAGTCAACAATGCCGACAGCCTAAATACATGAACAACTCAAGGTAAAATATATAACAATTTAATCAATATTAATAATAAATAAACCTATTCAAGTAATTTCTGGATATAAATCTTCCAACAACACTTCACTCAATATTAATACATTTGCATTCGTTTCCCTCTTCTTCTATTCTGTCTTCTTCTTCCGTCCTGTACTGATACTGTGCCTCTTCTTGTGCTATTTCTCCTTCCTACTGCACCCTTCATGTGCTACTTCTTGTATCATCAGACTAATGGGTTTACCAGGCCCTTCTCACACACTAACGTCTACTTATTTTATACACGCCTTGACCTATATACTAGTAGTTTTACTTATGATGTTCCGTAACACACGCACACACCGTCTAAATGTTATATTCTGAGAAAGCAATCTACCGTTGTTACGGTAAACGTTCACATTGCCTGTGTCCAACGAATTATAGAAGAATACACAGAAATACATAATTACATTTGCATACAAATCCACTCTGTCTACTTCACATAATTCTCAGTCTACAAACTGATAAATGCAAATACACATCCCAATTAAATTTTCTAATAGATTCAACTATATACTTTGATGTGATATGCTCTAATAATTGTACGATATCTCATGTTCCACGTCCTAATAAACTGGCTATACGTTATAATTCACACTCTATTAAACTCCTATCTATGCAAATCAACACAAATACTCGGTTGAAAATATTTTCTACCAGTAGAAGCTTCCTATTTCTTTCCCAGTTCAGTCCCTCTCCTCTTTTTTACGAGTCTCGTTCGCTTGGAGTGTTCTTTTCTCTAGAATCCTTTTTGATACGTCCCCTTATCCTCAGCTCGTCTCAAAGGTCAGGAAACCACTAATAATTTTACACAGGTATGGCGAGATATTTCATTGTCCCCTTGTCTGTCTGAGACATTAGCTCCTCCTAGTGATATGTTTTTTAATTCCTCTAATTCCGATTGGCTGGTATGCCTCATTTGATGATCGGTGGTGTTTGGGCACAAATCTTCTCACATATAACTGTGAGAGCCAGAAATCTGGCCTTCTTGGCGACACAAAGAGCTTTAATCCCTTTTGAAGCGACTAGTCCGCTCAACCGTCTAATTACTAAATAAATACGTAGCCAGCCATCTGAAAGGGACAAACACAATCATGGCGTTGGATTTCTTGTCCACAAGGACATTGTGAACAGCATTATGGGTTTCTGCCCAGTCTCAAGCAGGCTCGTTACCATCCGCCTGAGGGCGACTGCCTTCAACATCACAATCATACAGGCCTATGCACCCACATCTATCTCTGATGACAACGAACTGGAGAAGTTTTACAACCAACTGAAAGATGTCATTGACAACTCACCCAAGAAGAACATTCTGTTTCTACAAGGAGACTGGAATGCAGTGGTGGGAGTTGATTCACAGACAAACTGGCAAAGCACCTGTGGACCCTTCTGCAATGCAGAAACAAATGAAAGAGGAGGCTCTTGGAGTTTGCTGCGTACAACAATATTGTGCTAGCCAACAAGTTCGGCCCTCACAAAGCATCTAGAAGATGGACCTGGCACAGTCCAGATGGACAACATCACAACCAGATTGACTACATCTCGGTGAGAAAACGATTCTGCACAGGACTGAAAATCGACAGAACACGAAGTTTTCCAGGAGCAGACATCGGAAGTGACCATGATTTATTAATGACAACGTTTCGCCTCCACCTGAAAATGATTAAAAAGCTTAACCAACCAAGAGTCAGATTTGACCTTGAGAAATTGAAAGATCCAAAAGTCTCAGAAGCCTTCCAAGCAATGATAGGTTATAAATTTGCACCTTTGATAACCCTAGACAGCTAAGACACCAACCTCGAGTCCTTAACAACCACATTAGCACAGCTAGCGAGATCATTGGCAAATATCGCCAAACAAAGAAACCTTGGGTCACAACAGATGTCCTTGATCTATGTGACAAAAGAAGAGAACTGAAAAAGGGAAAAGATATAATGAAGGAGCTAGAAAATAGAGAGAGAAAAACAACACGATCAGGAAAAACATGAAAAAGTCAAAGGAATCCTGGATAGAAAGACAATGCTGCAAAATCGAAGACAGTATGAGTAGAAATGAAAGAAAAATGGCATATCAACTGGTGAAAGATCTCACAACCCATAAACAACGGAAAACTACCACCATCCAAGACAAATTAGGAAAATGCCTCACTGAAGATCAAGAGATCCTCAAGCGATGGATAGAATACCGCTCAGAATTGTACAATCATAAGACCCTAGTAGTACTAAATTGCCCTCAGGCAGAAGAAATTGATGATAACCCCATTCTTCGCGAAGAAATAGAAATTGCAGTTAGGTCACTAAAGAAAGGAACGTCAGCTGGCGTTGACAACATACCAGCAGAGCTCATTCAAGCAGGAGGAGAAAAGATAGTCACAGTCCTGACAACAATCTGCAACAAGATATGGCAGACAGGAGAATGGCCCACAACATGGACTCAATCCTTGGTCATCGTGTTCCCCAAGAAAGGAAACCTACAGCTATGCCAAAACTACAGAACCATCAGTTTGATCAGTCATCCGAGCAAAGTCATGCCGAAGATAATTTTCAACCGACTAAAGCCTCAAGCAGAGAAAATTATTGCTGAAGAGCAGGCAGGCTTCCAAGCAGGAAGGAGTACCACAGAACAAATCTTCAATCTCAGACTCCTTTGCGAGAAATACCTTCAGCATCAGCAGAATCTATACCACGTCTTTATAGATTTCAAAAAGGCCTTTGATAGGGTATGGCATGCGGCCTTATGGACAACTATGAGAAAGTACAACATCAGACCAAACCTAGTGCAGTTTGTTGAGCACCTCTATGACAAAGCTAGCAGTGCTCTCCTAATCAATGGCAGCAGAGGAGATTGGTTTCAAATAACAGTTGGAGTCAGACAAGGATGAATACTGTCACCTACACTCTTCTACATTTTCCTGGAAAGGATCATGGAGGATGCTTTGCATGACCACAAGACACTGTCAGCATCGGAGGAAGAACAATCACCAACCTTCGCTTCGCAGATGATATTGATGGTTTAACAGGAGATGAAAAAGAACTGGCTGACTTGGTTGAGCGCATAGACACAACCTCCACAGAATACGGTATGAAGATTAGCGCCGAAAAAAACAAACTGATGACAAACAACACTAATGGCATTAGTGCAGAAATAAAGGTCAGTGGACAGAAGTTGGAAAGAGTCACAAGCTTCAAGTACTTGGGATCAATTATCACAGATGAGGGTCCAAACCAGAACTACTTTGCAGGATTGCCCAGACAATAGCAGCAATAACAAGGTTGAGACCAATACGGAAAGATGCCAACATTCCTTTTGGTTCCAACATAAGGCTGATGCGCTCGATTGTCATATCCATCTTTCTGTATGCTTTTGAAACATAGACTCTCACATCAGATCTACAAAGAAGGATTCAAACCTTCGAAATGAGATGCTACCGCAAGATCTTGGGTATCTCATACATTGACCATGTAACCAACGAAGAAGTCCACAACAGGATCCAACCAGCCATCGAATCCTATGAAAACCTCTTGACCACTGTAAAAAAATTTTTAAAAAATGAGTAAACTGATATGGTACAGTCATGTCTCAAGATCATCTGGACTGGCAAAAACAATCTTTCAAGGCACAATGCGAGGGTGCAGAAGAAGAGACAGACAGAAAAAAGGTGGGAAGACAACATTAAGGAGTGGACAGGCATGGGATTTGGAGATTCACAAAGGGCAGTAGAGAACAGGGAAAGATGGAGAGAATTCGTTGTAAAGTCAACTGTGGTGCCCCAAGGACCTCTTGGGTTAAGGGTTTGATGATGATGATGACGATGACGATGATGAGCCGGCCATCTGCTGTTGGCCTAACAAACCTTTAGCCGACTGTCATAAACCTTACGTAACCCTTTAGCCAACAAGGAAGTTAAAATCAAGGCCGTAAAGATGGAAAAAGTCTAACTAGATTGATTGAGATCCATTCCTTG